>JABUQX010124911.1:15000-17815 GCA_015478945.1 Trachelipus rathkii | reverse complement strand
ATATTTATATAAAATTTTAGAAAATGTAAATGTGAAGATATAATTATAATAATAATAGCCCTGGGGGTAACTATCAGGACAAAGCCTCCTACAAGTGTAATAAAAATATAAATGAAAAAGTATGAATAAAAAGTGATATTAATTAAAGAAAGTGATTTTAAATAATACAAGTTGAAATTGGCTTTACAAAATTTCCCCTTTCCCCCACTGAAGAGAAAATTCCCTAAATGAATTAATTCCATATAAATTTAAAGTTATGGTTCCCAATAAACATTAAAAGTCGCAGAATCCTTACTAGCTTTATGATAAGGCCAAAGAAGAGATAGGCAGGTTAGTAAATGCGGGAATACTTTCTCTCGCCACTCACCTGGGGATTTCCGATTTCGGTACGTTCTAAACCTAGTGGTGGAGTCCGAATAGTAGCCGATTTGAGATTACTGAACAAACGAGCTGTCGAGACAATTTCAGTCTCCCTAACTTAAAATGACTTTACGAACTACTTCATGGGTGTAAAAATTTCTGTTTAAGACTTAAAAAAGGCATTTTATAACCTTAAAGTTCACCCTGATTGTCGAAAGTTTTTAACTATCAACACCCTTTTTGGCAGTTTCTCATATAATAGTATTGTAGGAAGGCTTCCATTCCAGTTCCACTCTAGTTTTACAAAATACATATCTTTAATTCTTCTAAAAATCCCTAACATTTTATATATATTGATGATATCCTCATCGCCACTCCTACTCATGATGAACACATGAAGATTTTAGAAATGGTACTAGACCGGTTAAAATCTTTTAATTTGAGACTTTGTGCTGATAAGTGCCAAATTGGACAGTCTCGGGTTACATCATATTTAGGTTTTGATGTGTCTGAAGGCTCCTTGCTCCCTAATGAGGATAAAACCACTGCTATTATGAATATCCCAAAACCCAAGACTATCAAAGATTTACGTTCTTTCATAGGCAGTCTAAACTATTTTCGCTCTTCTCTTCCTGGTATTTCTGAAATTATTTCTCCTCTTCTTTCTTTTTCTCAAAGGTGCACCATACTCTCAATGCAGAGTAAAATGGGATCCTGAGGCAGAAGAAGCCTTTAATATGGCCAAATTGGCCCTCAAAAATGCTATTCCTTTGGGTTTTCCTTCTAATAATGCTCAAATATCTGTTTTCACTGTTGCTAGTCAGACAGCCTTGGCAGGTGTAGTAGTTTCTACGGAAAATGAAAAACAGTTCCGTTGGGATTTTACAGTTATCGATTAATTCCTACTGAAATTGGTTATAGTTATATATAGCAAGGAACTAACCTTGCCTTGGTATTAAAAACTATTTAGAAATTTTCCCCACATAGTAGGAAGCAAGGAAGGTAGATGGTTTTTGTGACATCTTTCTGTCACACAGTCTCTTAAAAAAGAGACTGATGCTAATCACTTGTTATCAAGAGCGGCGATACCTAACTTTCTTGTCAGAGTATGATTTGACTGTACATCATAGTTAAATCTGAAGAAAATATTCTTGCAGATTTCTTGTTGAGTAGAAATCCAGCTCAGAGAACCACTGAATGGCCATCAAATTTGCCCACTCCTTCCACTTCTGCGGGGAAAAAGTAGAAATAGATTCAGCAACAAGGCTCTTCTCTTCAAATTGGAGATCAGGATGCCTGAAGCAGAAGATCATTCCAGAAATCCTGTGATGAAGCTTTGGTTCACCAGATTTTTTCTAACCCCAGCAGAATCTTCAACAGAGGATGACGGTTATGCTCTTGCATCAATTTTCAATATATTTCCGCCAATGATGTATTTAAGCTTTTCAGTGTAAGATTTGACTACAAAGAACTGCAAGCAGCACAAGAAGCTGATATGTACAACTTCAGAAATACTTAAATAACCAAAAAATACGGGTCTTAAGCTTTCAAAAAGACTCTATTATTATAGGAATGACTTGCTCACTTAGTCGTTGATGAAATCTATTCCACTCACCACGTGTCTTTGTTCCAGAATCCTTTATTTTTTAACTTTTATTCTTTATTCTCACTCTTTTTACAAATTTGGTGTTAAGAAAACTCTGGCATCCCTTAGAAAGCGCTTTGGTAGGGAAAAATATGCCAAAGTATGTAAAGCAATTTGTACAAAGTTGTGATGCATGTCAGAGATAGAATCTTAAATCTTTTCGCAAAAAAGCCCCCAATGAATCTTATAGCAGTATCGGCCAAATTCAAGTATAAGGTCCTATTGACATTCTTAAAAATGCCTCAATCAAAAGCTATAAGAACCCTTTTAACATTTGATTGATAGGTGTTCTCCCGTTATCTCTTGGCTTGTCCCCTTAAAAAACATAAAACCTTCAACCAAGTGGATAATTACTAGAGAATTTACCATAGCTGGAAGAGTGGTAGGAACTTACGTTTCTGATAGAGGCACACAGTTACGTCGGGATTATTCAAGAGCATTGTGTGTGAGGAAGGTTAGGATCCAGCAGAACTTTACCTCCGGCCTATACCGCCCACCAAAGCAATGGCCTCATCTAAAACTCCATGTAGAACATGGTTGAGATCTTTGCCGAGCCATGCTGCGGGATGAGTTTTGAAGATGTGAAGTATTATTGCTAGATCTTCTCCCCATTGTCTATATGGTCTGCGTACTGCCCCATTGAATTCAGAAGGAATCACCCCTGCCATATTAATGATGGGCCAAAATCCTACTCTCCCTGGAGCATTAATAGATCAGCTGGAGTCCTCCTTCCCCATGTCCATGAAAACTTACGCTGAAAAGCTAAAATTATTCTTAGGACTCCCTCTGTCTCCAGAATTTACTGCCAAG
>JABUQX010124911.1:0-12500 GCA_015478945.1 Trachelipus rathkii | reverse complement strand
ATAGAAATATATATGTCTAGAGAAATTAAATTTTTTTTGATGACCTGACCTGTCGTAACCTAAAACTATATGCAATTTTAATTACTTTAATTTTTACTTTTTAATTTTTATTTTTGCAATTTATTTTTCGTTTTCCCCTAAAGTATTGAAAAGATTTAAGGAAAACGTTAATTTTTATGGGTATCATGGTTTTAAATTAAGTTTTGAAACGTATTGATTATAATATTTTTTGTAGTTATTTTATTAAAATTAATAATACTAATTTTTTTTTTTAGTTCTTGCATTACAATGTACGCTAAATCAAAAATATATTAAGTTTTTAGTAGCATATATGTTTCTGGAGACTGGCCTATATATATATATATATATTATATATATAATATAATATATATATATATATAATATATATAATATTATATAATTATATATATATATATATATATATATATATAATATATATAAAAATCCCGGTATAGCGTCGGGCGAGGTGACCTTGGACCACTTAGGTATAACTTCGTCTCCCCACCTTTCCCCTAATACACTTTTTGGATTTTTTTTCCTGAAAATCAAGGCCCTATAGTAGCTCATAGCACACAAAAAAATAATAATGTAATTCAAATAATCATAGTTTTATTAAAGTTTAAAAAAGATTCATTTTAGACTCAGTTTGAAGGGGTGAATCGGACCACCATTTGGGGTGAATTGGGCCATCTTTTTAAATTTCTCTTTTATGTATTAAATTCAATTTATATTTTAAATTTTTACTTAATATAGAAATTGTTTATTATTATATAAAATTAGTAATAAGTAATTAAAAATATTTAATAATGATAAATAAAATAAGAATAAAATGTGGGTGGCCCAATTCACCCCATTCGTGGGACAAATTTTGACACTTTTTTGAATCATATTTTCCATATAAAATTTCATTTTTTATTTAATTTTACTTATTTAAGTAATGTTTATTTTATATTTAAATTAGCTATACGAATAAAAATGTCAATAAAAAATACGTTACATTAAAATAAGAATAAAACAATGGTTGGCCCAATTCACCCCCATCATCAATTTTATTGGGTTGGATGTGAATCGGGCCAAGTTTGGCCCAGCGATTTAACCACTATGCACTGTTTGGAACAAAAATTTAGTTTGCCAGTTTTTAAAGCTAACATACTCAAACTGTATACACGAAAAAATATATAATTAAAATCTGTCCATAACTTTTCTTTTAAAACAAAGTAAAAAAAAACTCACATTTTTCAAATATGAAATTCTATTTAAGGACATTTATACACTAATTTATTACTATTTTTTGAAAATATTCAAACTCATTTAAAGAATTAAAGATAATCTAAATTAAACTTGTAGTACAATAACCACGATGAGCAAAAATAATTTTTTTTTTTAGTCACCCCGCCCCGACGCTATATAACGACTGCCGGATATCCGGTATCCGCTATCCGCGCTAATTCACTATCCGATATCCAGCCGGATATCCGGTTTTAACTTCCAGCCGGATATCCGCTATCCGTCATATATATATAATATATATATATATATATATATATCTATATATATATATAATATATATATATATATATATATATATATATATAATATATATATATATATATATATATATCCTCTGGGGGGGGGCTAAGGCTAGAGACCTACCAAATTCCACAGGAGTTAGGGGAAAAACCGGAAATCCAAGGGTGACACCTCAATACTAGGGCATTTAAAAATGTGAAAGGCAAAAGAAAATTGAAAAACAGATCAAGGGAACATGTTCCAGACTTTACCAGTGGAGTACATGCAAGATTGAGCATAGATGTTAAGTCTGGAGTAAGAGAGTTGGACAGAGAATGGATGAGAATGTGTGGAAAAACAAGTCGCATAAGCAACTTGACTAAAGTGTGCAGAGGAATATTCACACAATATTTATGTGAGAGTAAGGTAACTCTTATGTTACGCGGGTGACGAGGCCTTTGACTCAACCCTATCCAAAAGCCGGGTGAAACCAGAGCCCGCCCCCCCACAGATGAGAGCAGTACTCTATACAAAGGCGGATGATACAATTGTATAGCTTGAGTAACTGAGAAGAGTAAAAAAAAGTCTAGCAGTCTAAACAACTCTCAGTTTTTTTTTAGGCTGTCCTAGCAACTGTCATAATGTGAGGTTTGCAAAACATTTTTTTGTTTATATTAAGGCCATGGATGTTTATATTGTCAACAAAGAGACAAGAGAACCATCAAAGAGATAGGAAAGTTAGAAGGTATCTTAGAGAGGGAGATTTGTAGAAGATGGGTTTTTAAAGAATTGAATTTCACAAGGTTGAGAAGACCCCACTGGGAAATTCTATTCAGATCAGCGAGAATTGAATTGACGATTAAGACGAGAGGCAATTCTAGAAGTAAAAGAGGGAGAAGATTTTAAATGAGTTAAAGAATGAAGGGTCGAGTAATTGGCATATGAGTGGATAGCTAGATATGCAGGTGAGATCATTAATGAAAAGTAGGTATAAAGTTGGGGATAAAACAGAACCCTGAGGAACACCACACCACTATTAACAGAAAAAGAAAAAGTCACCCCATCCACAACAACTGAAATTGAGTGATCTGAAAGAAAGCTAGACATAAGTAAGCAGAGGGGGAGGAAACCCAAAGGAGGGAAGTTTGGAGAGTAGTGCCGTGTGACATAAGTGGTCAAATGCTTTGGATATATCAAGCACCACCACACAATTCTCCCTGTAGTTCCTAAGGGGAGAAAACCATAAATTGGTTAAATAGAAAAGTATATCACCAGCAGACTTTAAAACCCGAAAGAAGTATCAGCGATCGGAAAGAGGGGAATGAGATTCCAGATGATCTAAGAATTGAGAGTTAAAAAGGGTTTCAAAAATCTTAGGTAAAATAAAAGTGAGCTATAAGGCGATAGTTGGAAAGATCAGAGAGGCTATCTTTCTTCGGAATAGGTTGGACATATGTGAGCTCCCAAAACTAAGGGGAAAGTGCTAGTATTGAGGCATAAAGAATATAGTTTAACAAGGGGCTGGGTCAGCTCTTAAGCACACTCCCTAAAAACTTGGAGAGGAATGCAATCTGTGCCACCCACCTTCCTTAAATACATAGATTTCAGGAGCCCATGTACATGATCAAATGTAATCACAGGCAAAGGAATAGGACACCTGAGAGGAGAAGGAAGAAGAATGTCTGAATCGTCCAGGGTTGAGTTAGATGAAAATACGAGGACAAAGAGATTACTAAGAGGAGGAAAGGCAGATTTACAGAATTTGTTGGAGATGTTTTTGGTAAAGGGGCCAGAAAGATGTCATTAGGAGAACCATGGAGGCCAGTGCACTTTCATTTAATGAAAGTCCGCTTTGCTCATTGAAGAGTATCCCTGCAACAATTTTGAGCTGAATGAAAATTAGCAAGTGATAGGAAAACAAGAATTTTTCCACTCTCAATACACACAGTCTCTAACCTGAATGGCCTGAGAACAGGCACGATCTAACCATCAATTATGAGGAGAAAAAGATTTAGTCTTAGGAATGAATCTGCTCATCCCACCAATGATTACAAATCCCACCTTATTGGTGGAAGCTGAGGCATCTTCAGAGTCAAAGCAGTCACTTCAGTTATAGCTAATGTAAAAGCAACAAAAAGTCCCCCCACCCCAACGAGAACGATTAAAGTGCCAGAAGGAGAGGTATTAAAATTAAGAGATATAAGGTTGTGGTTAGATTTACAAATAGGAGTGAAGGTGGTGTATTTATAGAGAGAAAGACTAGTGGTGAAACAAAGGTCAAGTGTTCAAGAATTGGTGAGGACAATCTGGAATGTGTGTGTAGGTTCCTTAATTAGAATACTGAATGATTCAGCCTCCTACCCACCTAAATCAGATGGAAATTATGAAATAAGTTGTAGTTGGGATATATTAAATGAGTTAGAGGATGAATTCTTAGCTTTCTATAGAATTGACGATTAAGACGAGAGGCAATTCTAGAAGTAAAAGAGGGAGAAGATTTTAAATGAGTTAAAGAATGAAGGGTCAAGTAATTGGCATATGAGTGGATAGTTAGATGGGCAGGTGAGATCATTAATGAAAAGTAGGTATAAAGTTGGGGATAAAACAGAACCCTGAGGAACACCACACCACTATTAACAGAAAAAGAAAAAGTCACCCCATCAACAACTCCTGAAATTGAGTGATTTGAAAGAAAGCTAGACATAAGTAAGCAGAGGGGGAGGAAACCCAAAGGAGGGAAGTTTGGAGAGTAGTGCCGTGTGACATAAGTGGTCAAATGCTTTGACAACAGCACACACATAATCACAACAAAATAAAAACAAAAAACAAAAACAAACAAAAACATTTTTGAAAAAGTAAAATCAAGATAAAATTGCTTGTACACTAAAACCAAAATTTAAAAGTTCAAGATCTAAAATTAATCAAAAATCAAATTTTAAACAGTCTAAAGATAAAACTCTAACTTATGTAGCCTATCTATATTAAAATAAACAGTATTAACTGTGATAAAAACCTAAGAGTACAGTAACCAAAAAAGAAAGTTAAAACTAGGACTATCTTTTAAAACCCTGTACATTGAGCTCTACTAAATTGAATAAAATGGTTTCAACATAGTGTGATTTAATAAAACCTCTAATAAAAACAAAATAAGGTTTGTAAAACACACACACACACTTTCACCATATACGGCACTACACAAGCACAATAAATAAGAAAAGATAAAATTCTTACACAGAGTGCATTTAAAACACGTCCTTACTTCACAAAACTTATAAACATGTAGCGTCAGGCGGGGTGACGTGGACCACTTTACGTATAACTTGGTCTCCCGACTCTCCCCTAATGCACTTTTTGGAATTTTTTTTTTTTTTGAAAATCAAGGCCCTATAGTCGGTCATAAGCACACAAAAAAATAATAATAATGTAATTCTAATAATAAAAGTTTTATTAAAAGTTTTAATAGCTCCTTCAATATACAGGCACGTGGAGGGTAGAGTGGACCACTACGTGAGGGCTGACTCGGACCATCTGTTTAAATTCCTCTTTTTACATATAAATTCAATTTATGTTTTGAAATTTTTCACTTAATATAATAATTATTTATCATATTAATTCGTAATAAGTAATAAAAATGTCAATTATTGTAAATAAAATAAAAGACAAAAATAAGGTGGTCCATTCACCCCTCTCCGCTCAAAAATTTGAATTTTGAATTCGTTTTATTAAAATTTCATTTTTAAAATTTTCACTTAATATAAGTAACTTTTTATTATATTTAAATTAATTATACGTAATAAAAATGTCAATAATAATACGTAAAATACGAAAAACAATGGTGGTCGAGTCACCCCCTCCATCAATTTCTGTGAGAATTGAATCAGACCAAGTTAGGCCCCGTGATTTTGCCACTAATAATGTTTGGATCAAAAATTTACTTTGCCAGTTTAAAGCTAACATACTCGAGTGCATACACTGAAAAAATAATTAAAATCCATTCACAATTTTTCATTTTATAACAAAGTTAAAAAAACTCACATTTTTCAAAAGTGAAATTCTATTGAAGGCCATTTTATAGCCTCGTTTATTATATTTTTTAAAAATATAAAAACTTTTTAAAATTATAGATGATCTAAATAAAACTTGTAGCTAGTACTAAGGTGGGGCTATAAAATGAGTGAAAAAAAATTTAAATTTTTTTTTTATTTTTTATTTTATTTAGAGTGGACCGAATCACCCCTCTAAAAAAGGCGGGCCCGGTCACTCCGCCCGACGCTATATATTAGCATTTTCTTAAAATACAATAAATATGCATAAGGGAATAAGGCTGTAAGGGTTCAATACTAGACTGGTGAAAGGGGCTCGGTAAGTGCCAATGATCCACAGGTTAGGGGGCACAATAGGGGCATTCTCTGACAGATCAATCACTGAAAAATACCCATACCTCCCCGATTTTACGCCAGTAATAGAGTATCAGCAATGGTTGCATCTCCATGGTTGTCAACTAGAGGGTAAATTTTTACAACTATACAACTTACTCACAAAGGATGACAGAAATTACATCTCCGTCTGAGATGCTCTTGTTCGTTGGTGGTACGACGAAAAGAACAAAAAAAAAAAAAAAATATCACTACAGAAATATCACTCTTGCTTGTTGGTATAAAAACGAGAGCATAAAAATGTTTGAACTCCATCTCGAATAGCGTATCAAGGACTAGACAAGCACGAACACTACTCCTTATATTGAAAAAAGTGTAAGAAGTACATAAAGATGTAACAGCTTGGTGGTATTCGCCATACACCTTGGGAAAATATTGTGGAATTTGCGGATTCTCTTGAATCCGACAATAATGAATTTCCAAATTCCATTTCTCAATCTACTAATTATTCTAACAAGTCTAATAATTTGTATGCCCTTGCTCTTAGAGAAAAACCACATAACAAACTCAATGAAACTGTTTAGTCCGTCATTCGCATTGATCATGTTTCACCAAATTGGGTGGACAACATTCAGCAGGAGGAGGAATCCAGGAAAAAAAATTCAATCCCAGAGTTTTCATCCTTCCAATCGTCCATCCCCTAGCCCTCATAAAAGAAAATTACGGGTTCTCGATATTATCGAGACAACCAACGTAGTCTTCCTTCCTCTGAAACTTGTCGTTTTGCACAACCACAGATATTGTATGTGAATTCTGTGAAATCAAAGGACACCACATGCGAGAGTGCTACAAGTACCTCGGCCTTTGCAGTTACTGCAAAAAGAAAGGACATGTGAAGGCCGAGTGTCGAGCATGTAGAACTTTTTCTTCTTTGCCTCCCTCTTCTAGAAAAATTACTTGTCCCTTTTGTAGAGGCCCACATCCGGGAATTAAATGTCCCCAAAGAAATGTATCCTCCACTCGATTCTGATTTTACACGAACTTTCTCAAGGCAGGAATAACAGGAGCTATAAAAAAGGTTTATACACGTTCCCCTACTCTCAACGCTACTGACTTATCTTAAGATTCACGACCTTCGACATCACAAAATGATGAATTTTCATCTCAACAACGTTTTCTCGATTCCTGTGACTCTTGTGGGAAACCATACTACGGACAGTGTAAGGGACGAGATGACGAAAACACTCCAGAACCTTTAAACTATCGATCACCAAGGAAGTGAGTCACCCTAAGAAGATAGGTGGTACACAAGACTCCACAGTGACTGACCATACTCTTTAAACGACTTATTCTCAAAAGCATAGTAAATCTTAAGTTTAGACCCTCCTATCCTTGCCTCAAATGACATAAAAGATAATATGATTGTACCCATCCATTTACGTCAAGCTGATATAGATCCTTTAGTAGTTGAAGTTGCCCTATACGATCTTCATGTTCCTCACTTCGAATGTCTTGTTGACAGCGGAGTTGGGGTGAATCTTATATCTTCTACTCTAATTCCTGTGCTGGGAGAAAAAAAATTGTTGTTTCCTTCTGGCGAGGTGGGTGTTGGAGCTATCTCCAGGTTTGGCAATCAGAAACAGATTCCCATCACGAGTATGTTAAAATAATTTTACAGTTCAATGACAGATTTGTTTATACCCTCAGCTTTCTTTGTAGTTCCTCAACAATTCATGGAAACACAACCACTGATCCTTGGGACTAGTGCTCTCCGAGAGAATCACTTCTTGAGTGATATGGCCCAACGTAAACTTATTCATAAAAATGGGGAAGAAGTGATCAGTGTAGCTGATGGTGTGGAAGTTTCCCACACAAAGTTCATTGTCCTTGTGAGAGCTATAGTCCTTAGTCTGGATAGTATTAATGATACTGATATTATGAATGATCAACACAGTGATAGACAATTACGGAAAATCATGGGTATTTTCAATAGAAATGCTGCTGTTGCGGATTGGCAGCAGTTTCCCTCATCATATAGATCTTATCATTCTCATATCGTTTGTGAGAAAGATGCTCTTTTTTATAGAAATAACTCTAGGGAATTCTTATACTTGGTTTCTTTTAATCTACTGATGCATATTACGCAAGGTCTCCATGTGTCCTGTGCACACATTGGAAGAAACAAATTACTACAATAGATCTATAAACATTTTTGGCATCCGAGAGTTAATCAAGTGGTCTCGGATGTTGTCCGCTGTTGCCTGGTTTGTCAGATGCAAAAGAATTTTGCTTCAAAATTTTACTCCGCTCATGTTAAAAATCCTTGCTGATGGTCTGTTTGATTTGAGTGCAATGGACCTGTTGCAATTCCCAAAAACGTTTCAAGGGAATAAATAGTGTGGTCCTGATTCACCATTTTTCTAAATGGGTGGCTGTTACCCCTATCGCCGATAAATCCAGTCTCACAGTCTCTAGAAAATTGGAACATCAAATACTTTTTCTACCAAAAATTCCAAAACGTCTTCATACCGACAATGGAATAGAATTTACTTCGCATATTTTTCCCCAGGTAATGCAAAAGTACGATATTAAACATACGCATTTCACCTCTTCATCCCTCTATTAATGGGGTTTGTGAACGTTTCAACCGGAGCCTTATACAAATATTGAAATGTCTTGTTTTGGAACAATCCTCTAATTGGGATGAAGAGCCATTGTCTTCCATATTGATTTATAATAACACTCTACATAGTGCTTTAAATCAATCCCCTTCCGATTTTCTCTTACAAAAAGCCCACTTTCCTACTCATACTTTTCTGCAGTATTGGAAAGAAGTAACCTTGCAATAGTTCCACCTGAAAACAAACAAGGAAACTCATTAACCCCATTGTCTAACTTAACTCCTAAACAAAACACGTCCACTAGTTTCACACTTACCCAGAGGAGTGGAAACTTGACTTCTCACGGTTCTTCTCTACTGCTTTTATTTCTTCACTTTGCTCACTCTCTCAGCGCTCTTGTTCTTTTAATTAAGGCAAGCAATTTCCTGCCCTCACTTCATGCTTCACTAATCATTTTATAAAAATATACTTTAAATTTAAGGGATAAACAAAAACATGAAATATTTGATAAATAACCTACATCTAAATGAAGAAAAATAATAAAGATGAACATAATAGCAATAATAATAATAACAATAAAAATAACCCTCAAATCCCCTACAGTATGTATGACATTCCAGTGCCTCCTAATGGTTCGCCTTTCTGTTCTGCGTTCATATCAACACTCATCCTCCAGACACCAAATTTTATCCACATATCATATAAACATACTTATATCCACACCCCTCTTCTAGACAACACCTTACAGACATCCCTATCCCTTATATCCCAATGTGTGGGGAGAAAAAATTGCCCACATCGTATGCCCTGCATGTTGTAGAAGGCGACTAAGGGACGGTGGTAGTTTGGTTGACTGCCCACTACCACTTATCTTTTGCCAGATATGCTAATGCATGCCTCGGAGAGGCCGTGATCGTAAGTGGCCTTCTATCTTTCGGTGAAAATGTATGAATCAAATGGGTATGTGGAATGTCAGAGGAATAAATGTTTAGGAGAAGAGGAGAGAGGTGATGGATGTATTTAGAAAAGGCAAATTTGATTTGCTCGCTGTGAGGGGGATAGAAGGATTTGCAATTCTGATGAGTGAATTGTGGTAGAGAGCTATGGTAGATTTTGTGTGTGTGAGTACTAGAATTCTAAAGATTAAATTTAAGTTTGAAAAGGTCAAAATTTGTGTGGTTGCGACATATGGTCCATCTGAGGGTAATGCTGAAGAGTGTGCGATTTTCTGGGATAATCTGAATGATGTTTTGGATGGGGTGAGTAGGAGATTCAGTTCATTTGCCATATATCTTCCCACCCAAGGATTTTATTTTTTTACAGTTGTCACCACCACTCACGGGCAGAGCCCTATTCAAGGAGGGGGTGTAGTAAGCTCAAAAGTTCCCCCTCTAGCGCAAATTATGCATGAGCACAGAAGCAGGCTTTAAACTGAGGAGATTAAATTCAGCAGGAAATACAGAAGATGGAAGAGAATTCCACAGAACAGAGGTAGTGGGAAAGAAGGATACACCACAGCAAACTAGAATGGAGATACCAACGTCAACACAAACCTTGTGCGCAGATACAGAACCCCTTGTGCTATGAGGGCGTTGTAAAGGTGGTGGAATGTGAGTGATAAGTTCCCTCGAGCACCTGCAGCAGCGGTACCTATAGGATAGAGATAAAGCACCAACACTGAGCTGCAAAGATAGAGGGTCAAGTGAACTGGAAAGTAAAGAACAGTTTATAAGCCTTTGGCCTTTGACAGCCTGTCCAAAGGCGGGTGAGAACCAGGCTCCCTCCCCAATATGAGACAGTACTCACGCAAGGGCGGATGAGACCGTTGTGATGTGAGGTTTCCAAGACATTTTGTTTATGTTAGAGCCAAGGATGTTTATATTGTCAACAGGAGAAAAACCGTCGAAAGAGAGATAGGAAAAATTAAGTTGTTTTTGGAGAAGGGGATTTGTAGAAGTTGGGTTTTTGAAATGAATTTCACAAGGTTGAGACTACCCCATCAGAAATTCTATCAGATCAGCGAGAATAGAATCAAAGATTAAGGCAGAGGCAATTCTAGAAGTAAAAGAGGAGCAGAATTGATATGAGTTGAAGAATGAAGGGTCGAATCATTAGCATATGAGTATATAGAGTTAGAGCTGCAGGTGAGAAGATCATTAATGAAAATAGGAATAAAGTTGGAATGAGACAGGGCCACAGAAGAACACACTATTGACAGAAAAAAGAAAAAAGTACCCATCAACAACAGCTGACATTGAAGTGATTTAAAGAAAGCTAGACATAAGTAGGCAAAGAGAAACCCAAAAGGGAGCTTGGAGAGCAGTGACTTGTGCCATACTCTGTCAAATGCTTTGTATATGTCAAGCGCCACCATGCAAGTCTCATATCCTAAGAGCAAAAACTCATAAATCGGTTAGATAGGAAGTATATCGCCAGTAGATTTTAAGCGCCGACGAAAGCTGTACTGGCGATCAGAGATATTGAGTCCAGATATGATCTAAGAGGTAAAGGGGATTGAAGGGTTTCAAAGATCTTAGATAGAATACAGCTGAAGCAATAGGGCGATAGTTAGAGATTTTAGAGGAGCGTCTTCCTTTTTTCTGAATAGGTTGGACATGTGCGAGGCGCACTTCCTCAAAACTCGGAGAGGAATGTCATCCGGGCCACCCACCTTTCTAACGTTCATAGATTTCAGGGCCCATGCACCTGATCAAATGTAATCACAAGAGTTAAAGGCATAGGACACCTGAGAAGGAGTAGGAAGAGGAATGCCAGAATCATCAGGGTTGAGTTAGAGGAAAATAGAAAGGGCAAAAGTTAGCGCTTTTCGGTTGGAGGAATTAGCAGCTTAGGATCATCAGATCGAATGGAGGAAGAAGGCAGATTGACAGAAGTTGCTAGGAATGTTTTGGCAGAGGCCAGAAAGATTAGTCAGTAAAGAACCCGGGAGGGTTGGCGCACTTTCGCTTAGTGTAAACCTGCTTTGCTCATCGAATTATTTTCTTATATCCATGCATTGAATGAAAATTAGCAAAGTGATAGGAGAGAATTTTTCCACACTCGATATGCACTGTCTCTAGCCTGAATGGCCAGAGAATAAGCACGATCGAACCATGAATTAAAAGGAGAGAAAATTTGGTTGAAGAAGGAATGAACCTGTCATCCCATCAGCTATTTTTGACTCTTTTAAAATCTTCTCCCATTTTGTTCATTTTCTTGATAATGTTATTGTTATCATTTTAAACTTTGACAAGTGCTAAGGCACCCATCGGATATTTATAAATATATGAAGAACAACCACTGACCCGAAATCGTTTGGACCACAAACATGTCTCCTCATTTTAATTAATAAATACTTTTCATTTCATTGATTAACTATTATTATTGTGTGTGTATTATTATTATTATAAAAACTTCTTTTAACGTGCTTTATCCCTTTCAGGGGTAATACTTAGGAACTACAGAAATCAAACTTTGGGGTGGCTATCCCCAATTAGCACCAACGTGTTAGCAGTCGAGTTTTAATTCTTGCCCCAGGAAGATAAAACTCAACTGCTACTCAGAGGATTGAACCAGCAGGCATCCTTTCGCATGAGTCTGTGAGTCAAACTCCTATGCAACGAGGCATTATTATAATTATTATTATTATTATTATTATTAAACTTAAGGAATCGTTTTGATCGCTTAAATAATTTTGGGGGTTGAACCCCTAACCATATATATATATATATATATATATGTATATATATATATATATACAGTATATATATATATATATATATATATATATATATATATATATATATATATATATATATATATATATATATATATATATATATACCGTAAAATGGGGAGAAATGGAATTCAAAAATCAAGCGTTTTTAATGAAGCATGAAAATATGAAGAAATTTAAAGTTACATCTATACTTAATAGTTTTCTCACATTTAGAGTTTCCCTTATGTTTTAGAA
>JABUQX010124910.1:12500-20392 GCA_015478945.1 Trachelipus rathkii | reverse complement strand
CAATTTTAGTAAAATAAAATGTTTATATAACAGACACTCTGTTTTTCTTCTTAAATTACAATTTTTAAAAATTTATAAATAAAAAAGTATTAAAATAATTTTCAAACAAAAATAAAAAATATAAAAGAAAACATAATGTTAATAAATATATGAAGTTTAAGAATGTAAGACTGATCTGAGGATATTTGAGATATCGAGTTACAGTTTTAGAATTGTAAAAATGTTTAAGTATGAAATAAAATGGCTGACTCATAGTATAGAAAACGGTATATTTGAAAAGAAAATACAAAATGGTGTGTTCGCGCGGTAATATTGCGCCTGCGGGCGCACGCGGCGGTTTCGCGGCGGGGTGCGCCTGCGGGCGCACGTGGCGGTTTCGCGGTCTGATCTCAAACGTTTTGACAAAATCACATATCTTTATTGTGATGTCATATTGTTACTAATGTTGATATGGGTACGTATTTATGCCTAATGTTTGCTCTGGAACCAATTGATAGGATAATGTATTTAGGCCGAACGACTGAATGAATGATGGTAGGTAACTGGTTGTGACGTCGTATGAAAAAAACACTCGTGTATGTGGAATGTAACTCACGAACCTACGTAAAATATATAAAAAAGATTGAAATGTATTGTCATAACAGATAAAAATACTAAAAAAGGGCTCAGAAAGGTAGCTGAGATATAGAAAAGCGAGTCGGTGCGGCGAAAAAGACGACGTGACGCGGTGCGGTGCTGTGCGGTACGATGTGGGGCGATGCGGATCGGACTTACGGAAAACGGACAATTACGATGATGGCGACGACAACGACGATTAACGGGCTTGCGACCTGATGATGACGGACTTGTGACTCTAATGTAAGACGATGGAAATCGCTGATAAATGAAATGACGCTGATTAACAAAATGCGACGCAATATAATGTAACTCATGAAATATAAACAAGGTGACAGAAAGTAACTCTAGTAAGAACATGAGATATATAAAAAAGTAATAGAAAGTTAATTAAATATATATATATATATATATATATATATATATATATATATATTATATATTGTATATATGTAATATATATATATATATATATATATATATATATATATATATATATATATATATATATATATAAATATATATATATATATATATATATATATATATATATATATATATATATATTAAATATATATATATATATATATATATATATATATATATATATATGTGTGTGTGTGTGTGTGTGTGTAACGAATGAGTGACAGGGTGGTGACAAAACTGTCACCATAAAAAAAAGCTCAGGAAAGAATGTGAGGCAATAACTGAATAGAACTAAAGGGTGAACATAGGGTGATAACAGGGTGAAAACATACACATACACAGATATCCATACATAAAATAACTGACGAACGTATATGAATGGGGGGCCCATGGGGATGACCCACCATTTTCATATAAAAAGTAGCCAGAAAGGTAGATGAGTACTAAAAATATATGTCTGTATTGACAGAGTGACAGGAGGGTGACAAAGCTGTCACCCAAAAAGGCTCAGGAAAGAACGTAAAGTCATAGCTTAGCTGAATAGAATAAAGGGGGGTATGGGGAGAACCTGGGGTGATATCGGGGTGAAAGTAACAAATAACGTACACATACACCTGCACCATCATATACATACCCTTAAAATAACTAGCGAACGTGCATGAAAAAGGGGCCCCCGGGGGGCTGACCCCCCATTAAAAACGCCAGTCATAAAAAGTATCCAGGAAGGTAGCTGAGTGACTAAAAATATATGCCTGCATCAACAGAGTGACAGGAGGGTGACAGGAGGGTGACAAATCTGTCATCTGCCGACCGATGTCCCCTAACTACTAACCCTCCCTATTGCCTTCACTTTGTAAAGTCAAGTTGAAAATTGCATTTCTTTTTTAGATCTTTTAATAGTACAGGCATGCACTAGTTTGTCTTTTAAGATCTTTCGTAAACCAACACAGACAAACCAACTTTTACATTATTTTTCTTTCCTCCCTCCCTATATCAAAAATAATATTATTTATAATATGTTTCTTAGATCGTTTCATTGTTGTGGCCCTCCATTTCTTAAACAAGAAATCAATTTTGTGTTTCGAACTTTTGAAAAACTTTCATATCCCCATTTTCTAATTAAACGTAAATATAAACATGCTTACTCCAGTTTTTTTGGATTGAGGATGCTCACTCCAATTAATATTGAAAATGTTAAAATTGTCCCTTTTTCAACACAGCTTCTTGACATTAAATTTATGCTTGAGCATTTAGTTGATGTCAAGCTGATTTTTAGTTACCCTGAGACCCTCCTACGAGTTTTAGTTAAGAATAATACTACCAGATGGGAAGTCACAGGAGGTGTTTACGAGATTCCGTGTCTTATATGTGGAGAATCTTATTTTGGTGAAACTTTGAAGACTTTAAAAGTTAGATTGGATCAACATAGAGGAGAAGTCAGGAGGGGTAATACAAGCAATGCTATTTTTAGACATATCTCAAGGTGATCATTTTGTTAATTGGGAAGGTGCTAAGTTTTTGTTTCTCTCTAAGAATAAATATTTGAATCAATTGATGAAATCTTTTTTTTATTTTTATATTTTTATAAAAGAATTTTAATTTGTCAGAAGGATTTTTTAATTTTGACCCTGTTGCAAAGAAGTTCATAACAGAGAAATATAAATATTTAGCGTTCAAATAATAATGGGTAGGAAGAAGAAGATGACGCCATTTTGTTGTTTTGCCTACGTGTGTTTTCATTCATTTTGTCGCATTAAAACGTATTTCTTTTTTTTAGTTCTGAAGAGGAGACTAAGGTGTTAAGTCTCGAAACGTAAATTCCCATTTTTTTTATAAAAAACTTTGTATTTCCCTAGATCTATGTTTTAATTGTTTTTAAAATTACCTTGTTTTGTATATATATATATATATATATATATATATATATATATATATATATATATATATATATATATATATATATATATATATATATATATATATATATATATATATATATATATATATATATATATATATATATATATATATATATATATATATATATAGTGTTTATTTTTTAAATTTATTTATTTATTTTAAAAATTTAAAACTTTCCATATGAAGAATTGTTCTAAATGCAATCAATCATTTCAGGGGGAACGCACTTCCCGACCTTTTTTAATATTATTCTATTAACACTAACTACCCTAACATTACACAGTAAAACCTTACCTAACTTAGTCTCTACATCATAACACAACGCAATCACCTCACTCATACCCCCCCAACCTCCCATTCCAGATCAATTGATCTATTGCTTCAAGTCAGGAAGTAACCTACCCGAAATGAGTGTAAGTGAGCAAGGCCTCAGCCAAAGGCTGAGGCCTTGCTCAAGCTCAAGCTGACTTCATTATTATCAGGTTTTACCTCTGATATGCAGACAATATACCAGTAGGCATCATAAAAAGTAATGCAATAACCTTTCAAAGATGTTAATGAAATATTCCTTCCTTGGAGTATAGATGCACTTTCTGTTCGGCATTCAGATGCAAAAGAATATGGAATAACATCAACTTGACCCTTACAGATAGGTTTGATGGAGTGAATCTGATGGGTTCCTTAAAATTAATAATTACATTGCAGTTTATCTAATCTGTTTTACGTAGCATAAATAAAATGCATATATAGAGAAATGTGACATTTAATTATACATATTTGCTATTTAAATTGGCGCATAAATTTAAAAATGTACCAGAAATAGTTTTTGTTTATGATAGCAGCTTCTCCAACACTCTTCAGTGTTTTTCATAATCTTCTCTGGTCGTGAAAGCGAATGAGATGGAAGGAAGAGCCTTAACTGCAAAGTATAGAGTGCAATTGGATTCAATATGAGTTCTGCATTTCCAGTTCTTTGAATGCTTGCCCTGGAGGTAAGCCACTTTACAGATCCACCAACCATCACACGGTCCTTTTCCATGATTGGTTGCAAAGAAGTGTCAATCAACATCACTTCAAAATCATCATTGTGATATGAAAGATTTTTTTTTTGGGTGGGGGCAGCCCAACCATCACTGATGTAATAGATTTTGATGATTTAATGAGACAATTTGAAAAAATATATTATACGTGTTTGGAAAAGGTGAACTGCAATTTCATCATTCTGGTTGAACACAGAAATTGCAACATAACTTTTATGACTTAGCTTATTGTTTTGATGGTAGTAAATGACAAATGTATGTATTGTTGCTTGACAGTTATTCCAATATTATCCTGCACAATATTAGAGTAATTTTCAGAAAATTCTCTTGGCTAAGTTTCTCTTTCACTTCTTGTAGAAATGTTATCTGTTGTTTTGCTATGAAATCATGTTGTAGGAGAACCATAAGTTTATCATGAAAGATTTTTACGAATTCATCTACAGCAAGCTTTTAATTTGTAATGTAGACCTGTGTGTTAATATTCATTCATTAAACTATATATTATCTTCTTTTCTACCAAAAATATAATTTAATAGATTTATTAATTTTTCTTTTTAGTGCAGTTATCACACTTTCAACAGAAGCATAACTCCTGCTGTCACTTACATTTAAGAAATAATATACAATGACTGTTGTGATAAATATAATTTGTATCGATCTTACTAATTTGTGTTGATGTCCCAGGATTTTCTTGTAAGCACTGTATCCCATATTTAAATGTGTCAGCAATGACTGCCATAATAAGTTTAACATTTTGAGGTATAGTACAAACACACACAACATGCGTTCCATGTTGTGTGTGTATGCAATTACATACCACTAACAGCTGGTAAAATACATTCTTTTGGACGAAGTTCTGCAAACTTTGAAAACTCAAATTTGATATCTGGGTGCTTCTCTCTGAAAGTTGACATGCTCTTTCAAATTGCACAGGATACGAACCTTTTGCTTCATTTTCATCTTCCTTCAGTTCCTTTTACAGACACATAGTCTTAAATTCTTGGCAGTTCTCCGGATACATCTGCAGAATTTGCAGCATATTCACTACTTAATCGTTTCCAATTCCTAAATTTGGTGTTGAAAACAATCTTTTCTCTCATACCAAATTCTTTGCTTGCCTTGACATGTAATCTGAGCATTTAAACTATTTTTATAATTTTTTTCCCCTGTCCGTCCAGCTTTTCGGCAGGATAGTTAAAATAGCAAGCATTAATTACACTTCTGCTTGTAGTTTCATTGAATTTTTCTTTCACTTGATGATGAATTTCCGTATCTGTATTATCAGCGTCGCTATCTGTAATTGGTTGTTCAGTTGCAACTTCAAATTCCCTTTTTTAAAGCTAATTTTACTTTGTCTAGCTTTTCTTGGCATAAGTGGATGTGTGTGATAGTTTAGATATTTTAACTGGCGTTTCTTTAAGTGAAACCAATGATTTATTGATTTCACTTACCTCATATTCCATTCCAGCATCATCATCACCATTATCATTATTATCATCAAGTTTCCCAGATTCTATTTCATAAGAAGAATTCTATGAAGGACTAGGTAAAAATTCAGGATTAGGTTGATTATCCTCTAGTTTGGAGTGACAGGCAAGACATACTTTATGGTATGTCTTCAAACTCAATTCCGGATATTGCAATAGCAAATTTTTATTTATAATCTTAGGTCTTTGGCTACCTTATTTTTTACGTTTCCCAAATGTGTCATAGCAATATTTTTGAATGTTGTAAATATTCACATTCATATCGATCAGAAATATATATATATATATATATTATATATATATAATATATATATATGATGACATAAATATACGTTATCTCTTTAGTTTACACAGAAATATCTCTATGACACATATAATATATCTTTATATATAAATAAATATATATATATATATAATATATATAATATATATTATATATATATATATATATATATATATATATAAATATTATATAAAAATATATACTAATAATATATATATACTACTATATATATATATATTTCATATTATATATATACTATATAAATATATATTATATTATAATTTATAAATATTTTATTTTAATTTATATAATATTGGTATGTAACAATGTCAAAGTAATTTCGATTCCGATTTCCATAAATATATAGTATATATATATATATATATATATATATATATATATAATATCATATATATATATATATATATATATATATATATATATATATATATATACCATACTATATATATATATATATAACTTTAAAGTTGCAGAATGTAAACTATCAACTTTGAATGAAATAAAAATGCGCTTATTTGTGGAAAATTAATTGAAATATGGTCTAAATTATAATATACCTAAATTGTTAATAGCTCCCTATATATATATATATATATATATTATATATATATATATATATTATATATATATATATATAATATTATATATAATATATATCTATATATAATATATATATATATATTATAAATATATATATATATATATATGATATCCAAGGATAAAAATAAAACTATTAAGTAGATTTAAGGTCACATGTTATACCCAGATGGAGTGACCTAAGTTTGAAGAAAATTCAAAATAAACAATTTTTCAAAGGTCAATGTAAATAGAGTTTCAAACTTTACACTTGTGACCTCTTATGTAAAGATTTCAGATAATTAAATGTTCTTGAAACAATCAGGAGAATTAAAACCGGTATTTGGCCACGACGAATGTAAGTAGCTATAGGAGCCGAGAAAATGTCGCATATATGGGCTACGTATTTGGAATTTTGACCAAAATTTGGAGGGCTTCCATTAACTCCAGGTCAAATAGGAAGCTATAGACCTGAAGCTCCAAAACCATTTCACGTTTTCTCACAAAGATCATTTAGTTATTCCACTTTTTAAAGACAAGTCTGTGGGAGGGTCATGGAAAATGGCAGTTGCTCTTGACATGAAATGACACGACACACACAAACGGCACACACACATCACACACACATTATATATAGCTACACACAACATATTGTCTACCACACAGAACCTACACACACACATAAACAACCACTTTGGGTGTTCTTCCATATTATATATTAGATACTGATATAGATAGTATATATATATATAATATATATATAATATATATTAGATATATACTATATATATATATAATATATATATTATATAATATTATAAATATATAAATATATTACTATTATAATATATATATTATATATATATATATATATATAATATATACATATATATATATAGTATTTAATTATATATATATTATATATAATATATATATATATATATATATATAATAATATATATATATATATTATATTATATATATAGGGAAAGTGTCAAGGCTTTTGGCCATTATAAATTGATTAATTATATATGTGTACGGGTTGAACACCGTAAGAGGCGATAGCTCTGACTAATAACAAAATGAAAGTTTCAAATTTGGAAAATTCTGGAACCCTATTATCCATCCTGTTAGCATCTCTAAAACTGTGAGGGTCCCAGCTGAAGAGAACCGTGTGGCACCGGCGATTGTCGCGTAAGGATACAAATAGGGTGATAGCAAAAAAAGGTTACATTCAAACTGGAGTCATATTGGAAATATTATTTTTTTTGTGTTTTTTTTTTTTTTACTGCGCAAACAAAGAATTTGTCCCCGAAGGGCACAAGAATACCTTTTTTGTTTATATGATACAATTTCATCGCAGTAGTGTCAAAAAATCGTATTGGTTTTGCTCTGTCATTTCCAGGTTGTACGACCATTCAACTTGTAAAGATGGAAAAAATTGCATAAACTAAACATAAGTTCTTCGTAAACAGGGACACAAAAACTCGGGTTTGGATATAGTAAACGATTTAAATAAATGAG
>JABUQX010124910.1:0-2500 GCA_015478945.1 Trachelipus rathkii | reverse complement strand
ATATATATATATACTCCCTCAAGAAGAATTTGTCATTGCATCACATACTAGCAAAAAAAATTCCTTGCCCATATCTTTTTCATTTTGGCATCAAAGGTAATTTTTTAGTTTATATTAAATTAGAGGCTTAGATTTATAACACTCATCTTTTACAGCACGTACTTATAAATTAGTATTATGAGCAGACCTAAAATGACAGTACAAACACGCACGACATATTTAAAAATGATTTCCAAAGTTCTTAAATCTTTTCGTCGCTGTACTAGACATATACCATAAAAGCTTTACTTCAAAACGCATAACGTGATTTAATATTGTATTTATATTTTATTGGAAACTTCTAAAAGCACTGATGGCAAGCAAGCAAAGGACTCTCAAACAAGCAAAGCAAAGCAGGCAAGCAAAGCAAGGACTCTCTGTTGGGTTAAAATTTGTTTGGACTAGAACAAAATAATAAATTATCAAAAAACTCTGTGCTTTATTTCAACATATAAGGCTTTGAAGACGTTGATAAAGAAATCATTTACATTAATGACCGTTGTTGAACTGTTGTAAAGTCTGTTAGTATTTTCTTGCATATAAATTGAAGAAGTAGGCCAAATTAGTTGAGTATATAATTATAAGAACATGAATTTCATACTTTGCTACTTGTGTACCAGTTCATTCTATGTCAGTATCTAAGGAAGCTTGTTTTTCCTTAATTTTTTGAAAAAAATGTTTCTTCATAAATCTTTCAATCTCGTTAAGTTTATCAACGCTTTAAACTTTTTACGAAATATAGTTTTATCAGATCATGAGTTGTTCTTATATCGATCTTTTATTTGATCATCAAAACAAAATATTTTCCATGTTTTGAGGATTTGATTAATTTCGCATGTGCGATCAACGACAACACAGCAATAATAATAATAATAATATAATAATTAAATAATATATAATAATAATAATAATAATAATAATAATAATAATAATAATAATAATAATAATAATAATAATAATAATAATAATAATAATAATAATAATAATAATAATGGATTGTTTAAAACTTTATTTTTTTAATATATCGCTTGTAAAACATATATTTTTTATTTTTTTTAATATGTCGATAGTAAAAGATTTTAAGAGCTAAGGCATTTTCGTTTTTGTCGTTTGTGCTTACAAATGATAAGAAATTCTTGAGTTTGCGTTCGTTTTGTCAAATTTAGCACAAAATCGTAAGAAAAGAATTTCCTTAATTCGTAAGGTTGCTATTATTACCTGCTTACCGAATTGAACGATGCACGAAAAAATTTAAACAAAACAAGTGGCGTTCGAAAGCTATTTTTAATTTTTTTAATGACTTAAATAAGATTGAGTCAAATATATGTATGGTATTCATATATTTTTCCTTTCATATATTTGTATGGAAAGCAAATGATAATATTTTCACTACGACTAGATGGTAGGCCCATTTGAATTGATGTTGTTTCATCCAAGTTTACCCTAAAATCAGCTTTAAATCGAATTTCTTCCAAATCGTTGAGCTTCATCACACTAGTTGATAAACAATTTAAAACAATGTTATTTTTTTTATTTGTTTATTCTACATTACCGCTCTCTATCATCAACAAGCCTCGATCTCCAATTTTTGGCAAGAACTCCAAATAGTAGAACCGCGCGTAAGCCGCTAAGTGCTGTTTTCATGAAATTCGTGCTAAAAATGAGTAAGCATTTCTTACCGTTTGTAAGCACAAATGTCAAAAACGAAAACAGTTCTTAATTTTATTGGTAAACAGTGTTTAGATTAGCATCTATTATAAGGTTAAATTGTTATTGAATTTGTTGTTCAAATAAATATAAAATTTTAATAACTGTCACAAATTGGTTCTTTTGGGAAATCATTAATTCATTTTCGATAATAATTTAACAACGCATACATGTTCATGTCTTCTTTAAACATACTTAGAATAGATTGGATTTAGAATGAGATTTCTTCTAGTTTTATCATATTTTTCTCTATGTTATTTTTATTCACGTTTTAAAAATACTATTTAAACATTGTAATTAACTCTTATCATTAATAAAAATATTACTCACATACACACTTCATATATTACGGCAAGATTTAACAAATAGTGAGGCGCCTAAGAGAGTTAATATATATGATATATAGATATAGTATGTATATATTTATATATATGATTATAATATGCCATATAATAATAGTTAGTATACTAAGTGCCATCATAAAGTGATGCCATAATATATAGTAATATACCCAGTGAATATATATAATTATTGCCACTATATATATAAGTTATATGTATAGGACAGAACAACATATAACCCTTTACAAATAGGAAGTGCCACGATGTTTAACCGAATATATTTTTCAAGTCTTTTCTAAGCCTATCGGAACGCGCGCTCGGATATTGGCCGGAATGCCTGTAACCGATTTTTTTATCGAATTATATCGAAAGCAAATATAGCTGACCAAGGCTTTTGAATCTCGTCTCCTCTT
>JABUQX010124909.1:0-12138 GCA_015478945.1 Trachelipus rathkii | reverse complement strand
TTTCGAATCCTGCCTGCACCCCAGGGATCGACTCCGCAAGCTAGCCCGTTCTTGCCGTCCTGATATTCGTTCCGCCCGCCGCGCTCCCATCCCACCGACCTTATGGTTTCCTACAATCCGCACGCCTGTTCACATCCCTCTGTACTCCGTCCCACCAGTCCCTTCTCTTGCATCTGCCACACACACACACACACCCATCTGCACACACACACACATCACACACTACGTCCGACATCACACATCACACACACACACATCACACACACATCACACAACATTCACACACAACACACACACACACACCCACTGTCGATTACTCACGATCGCCTGCACCGTCCTTATTCATCTGTCGCTAACTACCTTCAAGCTTAACGTCTGCACCCTCTGATCTATCCCTATCAGGATCAAAATATACTCAACCTTCTCTACCACCAATGCAAAACCGCCGACTTTAACCACAGTCCAAGCGGGTTAACAGTTGTTAGAATGATAAAATTATTTTATATTCCAATATATTAGATAATGATACCTTCAATGCACTTGAAGTTTATATAATTATTTTAATTTGTTATTAAGTATATATTATAATTAAAAATTAATAATAATAATAAGAATTAATAAATTAATAATTAATAATAATAATAAAAATATAATAATAATAATTAATAATAATAATAATAATATAATAATAATAAATAATAATAATAATAATAATATTAATGATATATATATATATATAATAAATGTGTATATATATAAATAATTATATTATATAAATATAAAAAAGTAAGTAATAATATATATATCCTACATAATCATATAAAGGTAATAATCTTGAAAAATAATAATGATTATTATTATGAATTATCTCTGAAAAATAATATAAATATAAAAAAAAATAGGATATAAAGATAATAAGTATATTATATATGAATTATTAGTAGAATGGATTGTATAATATATATATATATAAAATATAATATAATAGTGAAGAAGTGGATATTGAAATAGATGAATTGAAATATTAAGAACATAGGCAGTAAGGGAAGAAGGAAGAAGCGTTGGTGTTGAGAGAAGCATGGATTAATTGGTTGCCCGCTTGAGGCGGTGATTTATGTCACATATACAGTTCTACCATCTGTGTCTCATCAAGACAAACTCTCCACCACTCACCCCTAATGCTAGGAATGGAGATGGAGTTGTATCCACCCACCACGCCATGATTGTCTGCCTAATCGCGCGAACCCACCCTGGTGCTCTTCCCCCTTCCCTTGCACCTCCGTTCCGAGGCATCTCCTATGATATTCCAATCGCAATGCCAGGTCCCAGAGAAGAATTGGAAGTATTTCAGATGCGAAGGGGTCCTCTTGGGTCATCCCCCTTCCCTCTCCTCTATCCCCTCGCCTCCCATACTCTTCCTAAACACTCTCTGTTCCTCCGCCGCAATTCATTTCTGTAGGGACTCAAGTCGCAACGCGACTGAGATCCTCTTCACCATCCGTAACCCTTCGTCCCTCTTGCCAAACTCAAACCCATTCCTCCACTCACACTCTCCCTCACCACCCGTTGTATCTCTTAATGTGAGCTCATCAGGCGCCTGACTACAATTCCCAAAACCAAAGGAGCCCAGCTCCCCTCAAACCCCAGATTCAGCCGATTTCAAGATGAATATGAGCTATTAGTCCAAAGACTCTTAGGCTTCCTAGAATTGGGAGATGGGAAAGAGCGGAGAAGGATTACATAAAAAGTTATCTCCATTGGTGCGCAATCTTTCCCCCACTTCCACACCCAGTATCAACCCACCGTCTGTTGGGAATAAGAGATGGGGTGGTAAATTTAGACAAAATTTTTTTAATCAAAATAACGTATCTTAACTTCTTATCTAAATCCCCCCCCTCCATACTTCTCTTCTCCATACCACTCCCAACGGCATCTTCGATTCCTTCTCCTGACTGTGCAGATAGTTTTAAAATTTACTCCTCCGCAGTCCAAATATTACTAGCTTTCTTAATAAAAACATTTCACTATCTCCAGAACTAACCCCCCACTCGAACTCTTCTAACCCCTCCCCCCTCTCACTTCCTTCCCACTCAAACACTAACACTTACTCTAAACCGAAATTCTATTTAAGCCCCTTTCCCCACCATTTTCTCTCAAACCCCCCACCAAATACCTCAACCCTACCCGTTTTTCTACTACAAAAAATTTACTTGAAACAGCATTCATAGATCACAGATAATAGACACCATGAGGTGAGGTTAAGTAGGGTCTATTCCCCCCCCTCACCTCCCTCACCTTCGATTTTCAACTTGATGCCATAAAATAATTGGAAAGCCACGGCCACTACACACCCCTCCTCATCCTTCCCCACCCCAAACACTCACCCCACGAACACCTCACACAACATTCTACATCTTTGTAAAAATCCCCTACTGCCTCATACCATACCTAAGTTACCCCCCACCATTTTCCTCAACAACCCTCCACAATTCACCTCCACTTTAATTTCTCCAAATCTCCCCATACACTTCCCCTCCTCTCAATACTTTTCTCCACAGCATAAATCAGAGTAAACTATCCAAACACCCTCTCCCCCTCATTTGTTTTTTCCCGCTAAAGATCCCCTTTCTCCCCGCCAATTCTTTCCTCCGTACACCCTCTCACTCCCTCTTCAATAATTCTACAAATACACTTCCCCGTAACCCACATAAAAGACATTACCTCGAATAATTCCCACATCCATCCTATCCCCTTCCCCTATACAGGAACCAAAACAACCCATTTCAATTCCAATTTAATACATATATTATATATATATAATAATATATAAAGGTAAAATAATATATATGTAGACTACAGGAAATATTAAAAGTAATATATATATATAAGATATATATATATATATCATAATAGATATTATATATATATATAGATAGTATAAATATATATTATATATATATATATATATTACTATATATATAAATATATAATATAATATATATAATATATATATAAATAATATATATAATATAATAAGAACAAAGAAAGAGAGAAAACAGAAGTATGAATAGATACTCTCGTCAAGTCAGAGTGAATAGAGAGAGAGAAGATCTCGAGTCGAGAGAGAGAGAAAGAAGGAAGGAGAGAGAATGACGAGAAGAGGAGAGGAGAGCGCAGAGCAGAGAAAAAACAAAGAGAGACGACGAGACCAGAGAGAGAGACGACCGAGAGAACTACATGAAAGAAGAGCCAGGAAGACATGAGAGAAGTTAGCAGAGAGCGAGAGGAGAGGCAGGAGAGGGGGCTGAGCAACGGGAGATAAGAGAAGGAGAGAGAGAAGAGAGAGAATTTGCCTACTGGCGCATCAATCTCCAATAGCTGTAATAAAAACGAAAATTACTACATAATAATAAATAAATTAATAATATAAAAATAAAAAATCTAAAAAATATTACTGAAATAATAATAATATAAAATCAAAATTACTTATCTTGATTAATTTTATAAAAAGAATTACATATACAATGCCATAAATAATTATTTTTCTCAACTAGCACATTTAATGATTATCTCAACCGATTCTGGTACATTCTTGACCGAAGCTTCACCACTCGTCATTCTATCCATAAGGGACCTTTCCCATTAATAATAAATCTGAGCACAGCCTTATAATTCTTAATTTTAATGCTTTCCCTCCAACAGCTCCATCTTAACCTAAGCGTATATTGTGGCACTTTATACTGGCTGAATGGAGGGCTTTGCATTGCTTTAAGCTAACTATCCCTGGAGTGATTGCTTTGACTTTGAAAATGCTTTGGCAATTGCCTATAAGGTGGTGGACTGTATTTACTGATAGGATGAGCAGGTTCATTTCTTTTGCGTCTAATCGTTCTCTTCAAAAACCATAGTTCAATCTTGCTTGTTCTCGCGCCATTCAGGCTAGAGACAGTGCGTATTGGGAATGGTAAAATTCTTATTCTGCTATCGAACTCGCCAAGTTTTATTTAACTATAAATAGTTGCTCGGATATTATCCGAAGCCAAGTGGGCGTTTAGCAAACAAAACTGTACTGACCTCTTGGTTTTGCTACTGACAAATCTTTCTGGTCTCTTGACAAAACATCTCTACTAATTTCTGCATATCTGAATTTTTCCCCTCATATTTGCTTTAATGGTTTTCTCCAACTGAAAAGGCTAATTTATTTAGCCTTCTATTTTCCTCTAGCTCAACCCTAGACGACACCGGGTAATTATTCACTTGGCCCTTCCCCAATCAGCTGACCATTGCCTTTACCTGTAGTTACATTTGATTGGATGCATAGTATCCCGAAACCTATGAACGTTAGGAAGGCAAACAACCCTGATGCCACTTCTCTCCGAGTTTTTAGGGAGGGTGAGTCTGAGCTGGCACCGTGCCTAGTTCGATTTTACACCCTATACCTCAGTATTAGTGCCTTACTTCAGTGTTGGAAGCGCACTTATGTTCAACTTATTCCGAAGACTCGAAGAAGGGAAGCTGCTCTGACCTTTCTTACTATCGATTAATTGACCTTGCTTGTATTTTGTCTAATATCTTTGAAACCATTCTTAACTCTCATTTCTTGGATCATCTCGGATATCATTCCCTTCTTTCCGGTCATCAGCATGTTTTTCGACGCTTAAGCCATATTGGAGATATACTATCCTATCCCACAGATTTATGGTCTTCTGTTCTTAGGGATTATGGGGAGTCATGTGTGATAGCTCATTATTTTTGTTTCCGTCTTCCATTTGCTTTTTGTCTTGCTTTCTTTCAAATCGTTCAAAAGGATGATGTAGAGTTTCGACTTCTTTCTATCATCTTGCCAATAGTATAGTGGTTTGTTTCCTCAAAGTTCTATCTTATCAACTCCATTGCCCGTTTTCGTTAACGATCTCAGCTGTTTATCTACGCCTTTTATATTCATATGAGGATTTCTCGACACTTCGTTCTTCTACTCATTTCAAACCTGCTCCTTCGATTCAAATTGACAAGTTCTATATATGCATTTTGAACTCTCATTCCTTAGTTGCTAATTGCTATGTAGGAGATTCTTGCCATCCGCTATCCGCCCAAAATCAGCAGCAGTATTTGCCAGTGCAGATATTTAAAATGACGCGGAAATGCGCTGATGCGGGTACCGAACGCCGCGGAAAGGTGCGATGGGAGGAGAGGACGCCAAAACCAAAATGTAAAATAGTGAGAAGAAGCTGCCAGCATGTTCAACATGGCAAACGTAGAACAAGCAAGCTGAGACGAACGACAGTGGCCAACCGGCACATATAAAGTGCTACAATAAAGCAAGACTAATAAACACTCCGTAAGTAACTCGACCGACAAGAAGAAGAAGAGGCTCACAACCGGCATGATGCAGGCCAGGCACGCAGGAGAACCTTGCCTAAAATAGGAATGCAACCATCGAGACAATAATCGCCGAAACGGAATGGCTTCAAACGGAATGCGCATGGCGAAGTGCGAGACAAACCAAGGAAACAACACAGTCCGACAGAAGTGGACTCAAGAGGATCGCCAGCCCTAAGGGGGGAAAAACATAAGGCGCAACGGCAACAGATCAAGGAGATGTCAAAGCAGCACGCACGCCGAAGAGACACACAGCAAAAGATATGAATTATAAGCCGGCAGCACAACGATTCAAACACGGAGACAAAGAACCTGGCGAGGTAAAGCAACACAACAAAACAAATTAACTGCGATCCCCCAGGCCGAAGAGACAAACTGTCAATGCGGTCAGTGCCAGAAGACAACTTGATCCAGACCTGTGAGACAGTCACAACAATGAAGCCGCTCTGAAAATCGGACAGCATACAGGAAGAAGCCATCCATGACAGAACAAAGTGCCAGATAAAGAGTGCACTGCGCACCAGAAGACTAAGCCAAAAACGGAAGGAAAGGACAGGGTCGGCGCAAAGCGTCGGGAAAAAAATCACCTAACACCAACGGACACCAAACACTAGCGGTGAGCAAAAGCGTGAATCCGCGGGCAGCGGACCGCGGAACGAAGAAGCCGATAAAGCACAAGCAGGCAGCATACAAAGGCGCGCTGGCACCGGATGAGAACTACACGGAACAATAACGAGGGGAGGGGGAACCATATATCGCATCCACCCGCCGGGGCGCAGAGACGCTGAGTCAACATCCGTTGGTGTCAAAAAAAACACAGCCAGCCGCATAAGAAAAACAAACCTGCAGATCATGGAAGAGGCAACGTACGCCAGTAGATTCAAAAAACGAAATGTGCAAATCGGTGCACATCAGAATACAATCCAAGCATGGTCCAAGAGCCAACAAGTGCAATCAAGCTGACAGGGTCCGGGTGAGGCGAGCGTCCCAAAAAAGGTACACACACAACGGCCACTGGACGGAAGAGGAACGACAAGTAAAAAAGAAAACGGCACCGAAGCAGTGGAGCGTATGTAAGACTTACCAACTAAAAATGTACACACGCCAGCAAAGCACCAGAACGACACCAAATACAAGATCCAAAAAAAAACACACAGAAAGGACGAACCACTCCAGCGCCCAGCCCCAAAAGTTAAGAGCCCCAAAAAACTAAAAAGAGTAGCAGAGCGGGAAAGTAAAAAAGAACCCAAGAAAGAAAAAGAAAAACAAAGATAAAAAATGAGGAGAATAAAGAATGAAAAAAGAAGAGAACTGAACTAAGAAGAGGAAAAGAGAAAAAAAGAATGAAAGAAAAAAAAAAAAAGATAAGATAGAAAGATAAAAAGTGAAAATAAAAAATAAAAAAGAAAGTAAGAAAAAAGAAAAAGAAAAAAAAAAATAAATTAAATAATTATAATAAAATAATAATAATAATATACTCACAAATATAATTAATAATAATAATAATAAATAAATAATAAATAATAATGAATAATAGAATAATAATAATAATCAATAATAATAGATATAATGAAATAATAAAAGATAATAATAAGTAATTAATAATAAACTATAACAAAATTGAATGGTAGTGTATAATATTATATCAAATCTCTGCCCTAAATACTAAACCTGCATATGCCAGAGTATCGTAATAGCGGTAGGTCTACATTTTTGTATATTTCCATGTTATACCAATACCTATTTCAATATTAAAGTTTTTGAAATCACATTTTATGGTTTATACTAATAAAATGCTCTTATTATTGTTAATAAAGCATGTAATATCTTATTTAGACACAGAACAAGTAAAACCAGTATAAGCAGTGGCACAGCACAATTCTTATCCTATATTCGCCTTCTTGTAAATTTAATAAATGAAAGAAGGCACGAGATTAGATCGAAACCGGATATATTAATACTAATAAATGATTCCACCCAAGAAGCTACCTATACATAATTTTGTGAGTGAAGAGTAGAGACAACCAACCAGCAACAAATCTAAACAGGAGGAAAGCAAAGCAACACGAACACGAGATGTAGAAAAAAATACTCACACGTAAGCGGTTTTTGGTGGAAGGTGGAACAGTACAACACTCCTGCCCTTAGAAATATAAGCTTAATAAAACTAGGATCACAACTATTGTTATGTGTTCGTGTGCGTTTTCTTAGAATGGGAGAAGAGAGATCGGCTTTTACAGAGAACATCTCAGATTTCGGTTGACTGTCAACCAAAACTTCCAAAAGAACATAATACTAAATAGATAAGTTGGAGGGGGGATTCAGAACCCGGTAAAACCACGACACAAGTAAATAACAATATAAAAATAATAATACTCTAAAAACTATAATAAACTAGTTAGTAATAAAAGTAGTCATGATGCCGTATGTTCAAGGAATGCAAATCAAATCTCAATATAAGAATCTCAACGTATGGGAAAAATATAAGTGGATAAATAAGAGTTATCGTGTTGACCTATCTGCGTATATAACGTAAATATACGTAAACTCGTAATAATATTAAAGAAACATAATTTACTTACCAAAAATTTCCTGCATGTGTTAACATTATGAACGGCCATTCTAATTGAGAAGTAAATAGCGGTCTAAGTATAGTAGATTAGAGTTCTAGCGTTAGAGTGAGGCAGCCATTGATGCGAAAGGTGGTATAAAAAACAATAAAACTAATGAGCGATAAAGATCTCCAGCTAATATACTTGATGAAACAATAAAGGAACTAAATTATCACTCAAAATATAAGCTCATTATCAGATAAAAGGTACTAGATCACCATTGAGAAAAAATGCAGCCCAAATACGTACCGTAAACATATTTATGACTATAAACAAAATAATAAGGTCGACAACGTAATTAGTCAGAAGAGGCCAACGCCACAACGGGTTACAAATAAACTCAAAGTAAATGTAATACTAGCTCATCAATGGATGAATAAGGAGAGTACATTCAGGTAATAGTATTATATATATTAAATAGTATATATACGTAAATATGACTATATAGAATATTTGGTCAATAGAAAATAACTTCGAAAAAAAGATGATATATAGTATAGGGTAGTACTACAAATGCACAGGTGATAGAGTAAACTAAATAGTACAAAGTGCTGAACATATAATACTCTATAAAGTAAATAACTGTATCACTGTAAATAGTTTATTTATTAATATATAAAATGTATGTCTCATAATCATAGGAACTCACGTACTATCTATTTCCCGAACCAATATTAGAATAGTCTAAATATTAAATAGAGATATATGGCTAGATTATACTAAATTAGGGCTCTGCGCTACGTACGTGGCCCGCCATCCATCGTCCACTCACCTGGAACGGAGTCGGTATAGTAATATATAGAGGAAAGATAAAAGATACGTACAGTAAACTACAGTAATAAAGTATAATTAACTACAATAATAATTAGGTAGTCAATCAAAATATTATAGTATTTCGTATCAATACTATATACCAGAAGCTCACAGGTATAATACGCATTAAAAGTAATATATAAGCTATATATCTATAATCATATACTAGTACTCCAAGGAGGCATAATAAGAGTATAGTGAAGGATTAAATCAAAAATACTAATAAAGTAAAGATGTATTTGGATCATACAAAGCACTAAGAATCAGATACTTCTTATCTCACATTCGCTATACTTGATATATATCTCTCACGCATACCTATGACATAAGCGGCTCAAAATAAATAATACGCTAAAAATAAAGAAAAACACTATAGAAATAATAATAAATAAGTATAAAGAACAAACATAAACAAAGTAACTACTGTAAACTAAAGTTGCACTTACGTAATAGTTAGGGGGGGGGGGGGTATTATATATAGTTGATAGATCATAAAACTATGATAATATTTATAGCTATACTAATATATTAACCTCAAAATCCATCAAGCCCCATATAAAATAATAAGCCAAATACTTATTTATCATAACAACGACCAGGTAATTGATTTAAATACTGATAAAAATGTATATATTCCACAAGGTACAACATAGCTATATAACTATAACCCATATATAGAAAATATATAGCAAATTATCACCTACCCTTAGATAATATATATATTAATATATAATAAAAAAAAAAAATATAAGATAGAATATATAATATAAATAATATAATAGATAGATTACTATATACTAGAGATAAATACATTAAAGATAATAAATATATATAAGATATATAAATAGATAATATATAATAAATAAAAAATAGAATAGATATTATAAAAATAATATATAATATAATATATATATAAAGTACAGTACAATGATATATAAATAATAATATAGAGAATAATAGAGAGCGAAGAAGAATAAGAATAGTATAAGATATAATATTATTAATAAAATAATATAAGTAAATAAAAATAATATATAATAATAATAATAAAGATAAATTATATAAGTATATAATAAAGAATATATAAATATATAATAATAATAATGAGCTTAATATAAAATTACGTTAGCTATTTCATGAAGAATTAACCATTACAATTTTGCGTAAAAATTGCAACGTCCCATAAGTAAAGAAAGAATGAGGATGGTACATTTTGAATTTACACTAAATGTTACCCAAAATAAGATTAAACCAAAAAAATACCAAGTCGCAAGAGCGGTAACAAAAAAAAAAGTAAATAAAGACAAGAGAACAGGAAGATAGTCCCTTAAAATCTCATAGGTCTGTATAAAATGAATAATACCATTATGATTCACAATATCACACCAAGACAAGTTAATTGATAACCATGAATTCCTGATTAATAACTTTTATATTAACACAATGGAGATTTTAGTCAAACTATCTTTCATAAAGAACTTATAGATAATTTGAGTACAAAGTATTACATCACTTTTTAAATTATATTCTGTAGACTTACAAAATAATTTGCCATATGAACAGAAACCAATTTTGGCAATATCATAAATAATATTGAAACATATGAAACCAAATGTAATGTCAATATCAAATTTTTGAATAATGGCATCTCTTTTAACATATTTAAACTATAGTACTACAGCTCTACATAATATTATAGTAAAATATATAATATATATAGTATATAGATAATATAAAGTTAATTATTATAAGTAATAGTATAACTACTCATAAGGTAAGATAATAAAATAAAATAGTAAGAATTAAAATAGTATATATATATAATAATAGTATATATATATATATATAACATATATAATAATATATATATATTAATAAAATATAAATATATTGATAATATTATAATTTATATAATTATATAATATATATATAGATTATAGTATATATTTTTTATATATATATAATAATATTATATATATAATTATACTACTATATATAGTATATATAATATTATATATAGATAATAAATTATAATAAGTATTATATATAATATATAGATATATAAATATATAATAATAATATAATATATATATGATATAATATATATAATATTAAATATATATAAATTAAATAATAATATAATAATTTATATAAATAATAATATATAATAAGGTATAGTATAATATATACATATATATATAATTATAATATATATATATATATATTAAAAAATATATATATTATAAACCTATATCAAATATACATAATATAAAAGATCAAAACATTCTAGAAATCAGAAAATTGTCTATAGACGTTACATTAAACAGTCTAAAATTTAAACAGCATAATAAAACGAAAACTTATAAATTTGAAGATATAAAATGAAAAAATATAACAGATCTAAATTTTATTCGTAATATATGGTATAATCACAACCTAATATGCCTCTTAATGATCCTGGTATTTTTATTAACTTTTAACATAGTAATCCAAAAATCTACACCATATTTCTTCAAACGTGGCAATTTTACGGCAAAAGATGGTTTAATATGAACATCACTAGTATAAGCTCTTTAAATTAAAAGATATATATATATATATATTATAATATATATATATAAAGTATATATATAAATCATAAATTAATATATATAATATATAATTACTATATAAATAATTATAATATATATAAATATATATAAATTATAATATATATATTAATATCATAATATTATAATATATATATATATTATAAATATATATAATAATATAATATATAATATATATTATATATATATCATATATATAAATATATATATATATAATATATATATAATATATATATAATATTATATATATAATATAAATAATATAATAGTATAAATATATATTAAATATATATAGTATATATATATATATATATATAAATATATATATATATATATATATATATATAAATATATATAAATATTATATAATAATAATATAATAATATACAAGAATAAATATATGAAATAAATATAAGATAAATAATAGATATTAAATAATTAATAAATTATTAATATAATAATAATATAAGTAAATGAAATTAGAATATATATATTATAAACATATAATATTATAATATAATATATATATATATATAATATATATATAGATAATATATATATTACATATATTATATATATATATATATAAAATATTATATATATATATTATAATTATAAATATATATTAATAATATATAAATATATATATTATATATATATTAAATATATATACATAACTAGTATATTCTTAGAATGTTAATATAATAGATATTAATATAAATATA
>JABUQX010124908.1:35000-36536 GCA_015478945.1 Trachelipus rathkii | reverse complement strand
TTGATGTCACCTTAGTAACCATTGAAATATGAGGTTTCCAAGATAATTTGTTGTTTATGTTAAGACCAAGAATGATTATGTTGTTCACAGGAGAGACGTTAGAGCCATCGAAGGTAATTGGAAAGTTGGGAAGTATTTTTGAGAGGGAGAAGTTGAGTTTTTAAAGAGTTGAATTTTACAAGGTTTTGGTGACCCTACTGGGAAATCCCATTCAGATTGACAAAAATAGAATCGGAAAGCGGAAGACGAGAGGCAACTCTAGAAGCAAAAGAGGGAGCAGATTTGAAATGAGTTGAAGAATGGAGAGTTGAGTCATCGGCACAAGAGTGAACAGGGTTGGAAGTGCAGCTGAGGAGATCGTTGATAAAAAGTAGGAATAAAGTTGGAGATAGAACAGAACCTTGTGGAACACCACAGTTAACAGGAAAGGAGGAAGAGGACGCTCCATCAACGAGTGCTGATATGGAGCGATCAGAGAGAAAACTAGACAAGAGTAGGCAAAGAGAAGGAGGAAACCCAAATGAATGGAGCTTAGAGAGCAGTAACACGTGCCAAACCCAGTCAAAGGCCTTGGATATGTCAAGCGCCACCACGCAAGACTCCCCATGGTCCCTAAGGGCAGAAGACCATAAATCAGCTAGATAGGAAAGTATGTCACCAGTTGACTTTGAACGATGAAAGTCATACTGATGATCTGAAAGAAGGAAATGAGACTCCAGATGATCCAGGAAATGAGAGTTAAGAGTTTCAAAGATTTTACATAGAATACAAGTGAGAGCTATAGGGTGATAGTTTGAAAGATCAGAAAGGCTACCTTTTTTCGGTATCGGTTGGACATATGCGCGCTTCCAGCACAGAGGAAAAATATTAGTATTAAAATATAGAGAGTAGAGTTGAACGAGGACAGGCGTCAGCTCGGAAGCACACTCCCTCAAAACACGGGAGGAATGCCATCCGGGCCACTAGCCTTCTTGACGTTCATAGAACTCAGGATCCCACGCAAACGATCATGTGTGATTACAGGTAGAGACATGGGAAACCTGAGAGGAGAAGGAGTAGGAGGAAGGATGGCAGAATGTCCAGGGTAGAATTAGATGAAAAAAGGAGGCCGAAGAGATTGGCCTTTTCAGAAGGAGAGCTAGCAACAGAACCGTCAGAGCGAATAAGAGGAGGAAAGGCAGATTTACAAAAGTTGTTAGAGATGACTTTGGTACAGCCAGAAATTTTACCGTAGGGAGTAACCAAGTAGATTGTCGTGCACTTTCTTTAGTGAAATACGCTAGCCTTCAAGGAATAGTGTCTCCGCAACGATTCCGAGCAGAATGGAAATTAGTAAGAGTGATGGGAGAACGAGAGTTTTTCCATGCCCGATAGGCAATGTCTCTTTCCTGAATGGCGCGAGAACAAGCTCCATCGAACCATGGATTTTGGGGAGAGAAAGATTTAGTTTTGAAGATGGAATGAACCTGCTCATCCTATCAGTGAGCCAGCGGTCCCCACCTTTTCGCGGCGACCGAGCATCCCCGACGCAGGTTT
>JABUQX010124908.1:27500-30000 GCA_015478945.1 Trachelipus rathkii | reverse complement strand
TCAAATCAATGTTGGGAAAATATTATAATTCGATTATTTTTCAAAGGATATTCTGTCTTGGAAGTTGATCAATTCTTTCACTTATTCTTTATTCCAATCTTTTCCGAGAGAGCATTTCACGTCTCTTCAGATTCTTCTCTTTCTAGATGTTTTCCCTGCTTTTTTTCTTTCTGTTCCTTCCAGTTGCAAACACGTCTTGACCCAACGACACCAGAATTATATATAGTTGGTTGGTTGCTAAAAATAATAGAAGATGTTTTGTTTAAATTTCTTGATAGCCTATTAGCATCTATCCATTTCATTATTTTTGTTAATGTGTTTACTGCTTTACGAGATAGAGACTTGTCATATTTGTCATTTATTAAAATAGAGGTATCGTCTGCAAATAAGACTGAAAAGGCGTCATGAGTGTTGAACAGATCATTTGTATAGAGAGTAAATAGGAATGGTCCAAGAATTGAGCCCTGGGGTACGCCGGTTGATGTTTGAAGTGTGATTGAGTTTGTTTCACTTAGCTTTACATATTGAGATATCTCCTTTAAGTAGCTTTTAAACCATTATAAATCTGTTCCCTCAAAGCCCATTTTGTTCATTTTACTAAGTAGTGTGTCATGATCAATCATGTCAAAAGCTTTTGTGAAATCTAATAATAATAGTAGGGAGGAGTCTTTATTTTCTATATTTCTGTAAAGTTTTTCGGTTAAGCAAATGAGGGCATCATCAGTTGAGCGTCCTTTTCTAAATCCAAATTGTGAATCACTGAGAATGTTGTTTGATATAAAATAATCAGTTAATTGATTGAAAATTATTTTCTCAAATATTTTACTAATCGTATTTGTGATAGGTATTGTTCTGTAATTTTTTGCTAGGAATAGATCTCCTTTTTTAGGTATAGGGATCACTTTTGCTGTCTTGAAAATATTTGGAAAAACTCCTGTCAAAAATGACTCATTGAACAAGTGTTTTAAAGGGGTGGCTATTATATTAGCAGCGAGTTTGAGGATGTGGTTGGGGATTGTATGAACATCATATTTTTTGTTTTTTAATCCGGCGATTATCTTTTTTAACTCAGAGTCTGAGATGTGGATAAAGAAGAAATGAGACTCGTAGTCGGGGAGAGCAGTTTCAGATGATGTTCGACTAGGAGGTTTGTCTCTCATGATTTGTTTACCGACGTTTACAAAGTACTCGTTTAGTCCATCAGCGATCATCTTTTGGTTGGTTGTTAACCGATTATTTATATTCAGTTCTTTTATACATTGTGAATTTTTTTATTATTGTTGATTAATTTATTGATCAAACCACAAGCAGCCTTCGAGTCTTTGTAGCAATCCTGGAATTTGCCAGAGTAGTGTTTTCTCTTTGCTTTCTTAAGAACTGCCCTTAATTGTTTATCATATGTGTTATACACTTGGAATAATGTATTTTTTTTTTTAACGCCAAGTGTTTTCTTTTTAATGGGGAAAGATTCGTCGTAGCATTTATTTAATATTTTTACGAAAGAGTTGAATTTTTCGTCGGTGTTGATGTTTTCGCTGTATGTGAATGAAAAGTCAATTGCATTCATTTTCTTTATGAAATTTAGTCTTTGATATTCACCATCTAGTCTGTATTTTATGGTGGTGAAATTTTGGGTTTTATTTAAGGAAAATTTTGCAAGACATTGAAAGTGATCGGACATATCGCTCTTTATTATGTAGGTTTTAACGTTCCAATTTAAGTTCTCCCAGATGTGATCTATTAAGGTCGGACATCTATTTTTGACGTTGTTTGGACGTGTTGGTAACGTTATGTAGTTGACGAAACCATTTGATATCATTAAGTTTGAGAGAGGGAGCTTGCTATATTTGCAATATTCTCGTTTGATAGATCAATATTGAAATCCCCCGCAATAATTACTTTAGAGTTTTTGTGTTTGGATAATGTCTTTGATGGTATTTATGAACTCTGTTTTAGATGAATTTGGGGGTCGATATACTCCCATTACAATTAGTTGAGTCGATTTTAATTTTACACCAATTGCTGGTGTCTATGTGAGAGTTAACAAGTGAAATTATGACTTCATGGGATGTATAGATGCCATTTTTTAAGTAAAGTGAAACGCCCCCACACCGTTTGTTAGATCGAAATGCATGTGTTTTGGTATATCCTGGGATGGGATATAACCTGTTGTTATGTTCATTCAGAAATGTTTCACATAATACTATGCAATCAATTATGATATTTTGGTAACTTAGATATTCAAAAAAAGTATTGTGATGTTGTTTAAGGATTCTGAAGTTGTAGTGGAAAAAAGAAAAGTGGCTCAGCGCAGGTGTCTTTTGATGTTTTAAAATGTTCGAATAGGTGTATTCAGAGTCTAGGGGAATTACGTTTGAAAGTGAAGCATCAGAGTTGCTTTCAATGAGCATGGTATATCCAGCTTTAAAATATAAATATATGATGTGGATAAGTCAATAATGAGAATTAGTATTATAACGCACAAAATGTTTAGTAATAA
>JABUQX010124908.1:7500-10000 GCA_015478945.1 Trachelipus rathkii | reverse complement strand
TCTCTCTCTCTCTCTCTCTCTCTCTCTCTCTGCTCTCTCTCTCTCTTTCTCCCTTCTCTCTCTATTTATATATATATATATATATATATATATATATATATATATTATATATATATATATATATATATATTATATATATATATATATATATATATATATATATATATATATATATATATATATAAATAAGTTTTTTTTATTTAATTTTTTAGAAAAATTGGATTTTAAAAAAATTGGAGGAGGCTTTGTGGAAAAATCCTCAAAATAGACAAAATAAGAATAAGGTTTCTTTTACGTTGCCATGACAACCAGTGTTTTGAAAGCATTATAATTATGCTTTCTTGGAGGCACAAATCAAAATTCCTCCAGTCAATGATCCTTATGAAAAATAATGTTTCGCAAGAGAATAAATGATCTTAATGTAAAATTAGCGTTATTGTATAACATTTTAAACTATTTTAATAGTAATAAATAGTAAATTGAATTATTTTATTACATTAGTTGCTTTTATTTTTTTTAGAGGAGGCCCGGCCTCCTGTGCTTCCCCCGTAAAGCCGCGCCTGATATATATATATATATATATATATATAATATATATATATATATATATATATTTTATATATATATTTTATATTTTTTATATTTTATATATATATATATATATATATATATATATATATATATATATATATATATATATATAGTATATATATTAAAATAAAAAAGACATTTTATATATAAGGGCTGCGGATCGTAAATAAATTTTTCGACCTCCGACTCCGAACTCCGATCCGACTCTTAAATTCAAATTTGGATTTTCGACCTCCGACTGCCGACTCCGAGTGGAGTCGGTTCAAAAATTTTACGACTCCGACTCCGACTTCGACTCCACTTAAACAAAAAATTTCGACTCCGACTCCGACTCCGACTCCGACTCCGACTCCGACTCCGACTCCGACTCCAGCAGTCAAATTCAAAATTTCTACTCTGACTCAGCTTAGTGCTTACAGAAGTTACATTAAAACATTTTTTTGTTTCAACAATTTTTTTTTGCTTGCTTTTCAGAATAAAAAAATATACCACTTTTCCAATGAATCTAATCTCCAAATGCTATACGGTAAAGTACCGTAAAGACGTGGAGGAGGGCAGGCGCAACACATGACAAACAAATATATTTCAGTTTCGAAAACAAATGTATAACGTAAATATAATGCAAATTATTTTTATTTTTATTATAAAACAGCCATTATAAAATTAACAGTTTAATACTTTCAGTTTCAATAATAATAATAATAATAATAATAATAATAATAATAATAATAATAATAATAATAATAATTATAATAATAATAATAATAATAATAATAATAATAATAATAATAATAATAATAATAATAATAATAATAATAATAATAATAATAATAATAATAGCATTAAGATTTAAGAGAATCGCTTATGAAATAAAAAACAAAAGAATTTCTGACAAAATTAAAAGAACTGGATTTTATTATTTAGGATATATATATATATATATATATATATATATTGCCTAAATATATATATAATATTATATATTATTATATATATATATTTATATATATATATATATATAATTATATTTATATATATATATATATATATATATATATATAATATATATATATATATATATAATATATATATTATATATATATATATAATAATAATATATATATATAATATATATATATAATATATATATATACATATATATATATATATATATATATATATATAATATATATATATATATATATATATAATATATATATATATATATATATATATATATATATATATATATATATATGGATTGCCTAAAATACACAAAAACTCAGAAAATTCACATTTGAGACCTGTAATATCTATGTGCTGAACGGTTACACACGAAATTGCCCAATATCTGAACAGCATTATCCGACCATATCTTAATAACTCTTTCATAGTTAAATCAAATAATGAAACATTATGTAAATTATCAAACTTAAAACTTAAAGCCACTAATATATTCGCCTCACTTGATGTAGAATCTTTGTTCATAAATGTACCGATTCTTGATACGATTGACATAATAATTAACGAAGTGTTTCACTCAAATAACCTACCCCCACCAGATATATCAGAACAACATATGAGGAACCTTTTATTAATTTGTTGTAATCAAACACCGTTTAAATTTAAAGAAAACATATATCTACAAACTGATGGACTGCCGATGGGCTGACCACTTGGACCTACATTTGCTGACTTCTATATGTCCAATCTGGAAAAACAAAATCCTTCGTGAAACAAACAAACTAAACCCCGTATTATACATAAGGTATGTCGACGAACACTCCTCACTATTTTTTAGGAACATAATCATATACATCAAGTTCATCAAAGAAATTCAATGAGTTGTTTGTCATGCTTAAAATTCACATACGAAACAGGTTTAATAATGCTATCTGTTTTTAGACAT
>JABUQX010124908.1:0-2500 GCA_015478945.1 Trachelipus rathkii | reverse complement strand
TATATATATATACTATATATTAATTATACTATATATATATATATATATATATATATATATATATATATATATATATTATATATATATATATGGCCAGCGTTTAGTATATCCGTCATATGTATCTTAAAAAACTATTAATGCCACAGGGAAAAGGAATACATTGCTGGAATGCTGGTCCAATTTTAAGGCGGAAAATGTAAAAAAAAAAAAAAAAAAAAAAAAAAAAAAAAAAAAAAAAAAAAAAAAAAAAACTATTAATCATCCTGAATACAATAGCTACAGCGAAAGGGAAATACATTTTTGGAATCCTTGGAAAATTTTCACATTAGAAAATGCTTTATACGGCACACTAGGGCGCGCTCGAGCCGACGGGGAACCACAGGGGGGACGTTTTCCATTACCCCTAGGGAGGCGGCCGGAGGAACCCCCGGCGACACCCCAAATACACAAAGAGCTGCGGGCGTTCCGCGAGACCCCTCCCCGGAGGGGGCGGGAATTAGTCCTACCCCCGTAGTTCCCCGGAAGGCGGCCGAGGGACCCCGACTCCTGCCATCGGGGCGGTATACCCATGGGGGTATTTCTTTAGTTGAAAAAAAAAAGCAAAAATTAACTAGAAAGTCTATTTATGTTAACGAGTAACGTATAAAAGTTTAACGAGAAACCAATAAAAGGGCTCTAAATAGGCCTTTTAATCATATTACCCAACCGATACCCAATAAAATTGATTGTATTCCACCCTTTGCAACAACATCATCTAACAGATTAACTGCTTTGGTACTAGCTTGCGCGACGTTTGCGGATACGATTGGCTTCGCGTAGCTGGCAATAGGAGTTTCCGGAGATACTATATACAATATATATATATATATATATATATTATCATATATATATATATTATTATAATATAATATATATAATATATATAGATATTATATATATATATATATATATATACAAATATATATAATATATTATACTTATATATTAATATATAATATAATATATATATATATATATATATATATAATATATTATATACTATAATTATATATATAATATATTATAATATATATAATATATATATATATACTATCATATACTATATATATTATTTATATTTTTTAATTTTTTTTTTTTTATTTTTTTTTTTTTTTACAATTTTCCCATTACTGAAATTGGACCAGCATTCCACAAATGTATTTCTTTGTTACTGCTAGTCTTGATCAATAACCTTCTCCTTGCCGGCGATCGCTTGTCCGGCATTAATCAACGCTGACTATATACTATATAGCCATATATATACTATCACCCACTATCACCCTACTACTATATAAATATATATATAATATATATATATATATAATATATATAATATAGTATATAATATACTTATATATATATATATTATAATATATATATATAATATATATATATATATATTATAACTATATATATATATCTATAGGGAACTTCTCCTTTAAAGGGTAGTTAACGATAGATATATCGAACGAACAATGGTAATCGATTTTTTTTTTGATCTTTCTAGCAACAACCCACTTAGAATACTATTGTGCCAATGAGTTTTTTTTTTTTTTTTTTTACTAAAAGGGAATTACCCAAGATTAAATAGCAAAGATTTGAAAGAGTCAGGGGTCCTCAGCCTCAACGGGGACGGACGGGCCGGCGAACTCGTCCCCCCCCTGTCCCTCCGTCGGCTCGAGCCCCTGTAAAAATATATATAATAAAAAAATATATAAAAAAATTAAACATATAAAAACTTAACATGACTAAGAAAAAAGCCAACTTTGTAGGAAACTTTTGCGGAATCTTTTGTCTATTGGGGTTTTAAAGCTAACACGCTGAGACACTGCTGCGGCCTGCGCACGAGGCAGATTTCTTTGCGATGGTGTCGCATATTATGACATTTATTTTGTTAACTACCTTTTAAGGAGAAGTGGGCTATATATATATACTATAATTATATATATATATATATATAATATATATCATATATTATAATATATATATATATATATAATATATGATCATTATGACGAGGTTCGTGACGCGTGGTGTAATTGTTAGTTTTGAAGTTCCCTATGATGATGGGACTATAATATTAAAAGTTTTCTATTAATTTTTGCACGTCAATCTTTACGTTGCAATCTACCTTTATTATTATTGATATGTTTTTTTCTGATATCAAAAGTTTCAGCTTCTTGAAGTCTTGCTGCTATGTGTACACAGTTTGTGCATATATATTTATATATATTATATTATTTTCTATCTAGAGTAAATGTTTTATTCCGCTGGAGTTTTGATTAAGTCAAGAAGTCTTTTTGGTTCGGGTATTTAGCCCTTAAGGTTCAGATTTTCTATAGCGAAATTCAGTAACCGTCGCATCCCTCTTTAAATGAAAAAAATGAAAGATAACTCCAGATCTCCCATTCCAAGCGGTGAATGCTTCTCGACTGCCCTTTCATACGGTTTGTGAAAGACT
>JABUQX010124907.1:50000-70000 GCA_015478945.1 Trachelipus rathkii | reverse complement strand
GTTACCGAGGATATCCGGGAAAAAGCATCTGCCACAATGTTATCTGCTCCTCTAAGGTAGGTCATTGAAGAGACATATTCTGTTAAGACAGAAAGATGACGTTGTTGCCGATCACTTTTTGCTTGATTCCTACTATAGAAAGCTGAAACAAGAGGTTTGTGATCAGTGCACAAGATGACATTTCTTCCTTCCAACATATGCTTGAAATGAAGAATAGGCTGCTAGAAGTTCACGGTCGAAAGCTGAGTATTTGCGTTGCTGTTCTGATAGCTTTTTGCTGTAGAAATCTATAGGTACTGACTGTCCATCAACCATCTGATAAAGGGCTGCTCCTATAGAAATCTGGCTACTATCCGTTACAAGTTGAAGATGGGTTACATCCGGTAAAGAAAATGGAAGAGTCGTGGCGTTTTGGAGTTGATTCTTGATTTCAATGAAGGCTTCTTCTTCTTCTTCTTCTTCTTCTTCTTCTTCTTCTTCTTCTTCTTCTTCTTCTTCTTCTTCTTCTTCTTCTTCTTCTTCTTCTTCTTCTTCTTCTTCTTCTTCTTCTTCTTCTTCTTCTTCTTCTTCTTCTTCTTTTTTCTTCTTCTCCTTCTTTTTTCTTCTTCTTCTTCTTTTTTCTTCTCTTTTCTTCTTTTTTATCTTTTTCTTCTTTTTTCTTTTTCTTTTTATATTTTCCCTTTCTCCCTAAGCGAATGGCTTCTCTTCTTTTTCTCCTCTTCTTCTTCTTCTTCTTCTTCTTCTTCTTCTTCTTCTTCTTCTTCTGTGGTCCACGTAAGAGACTTATCTTTTGGATGGTGTTTTGCTTTTTCTGATAAAGGAAAGACGAGTTTTGCAAAACAAGGGATGAAACGGCGGTAGTATCCAATCATTCCCAAGAATCTTCTAAGAGCTGCTGAATCTCGAGGAAGAGGGTACTTGGAAATTTCGGACGTCTTTTCTGAAGGAGGAGAAATTCCATCTGAAGAAATATGATATCCTAAATAGTTGAGAGATGACTTGAAAAATTCACATTTTTCTAAGGATATTTTGAAAGAATTTTCTTGAAGAAGCTTGAAAAATGCCCTGATATGTTCTTTATACTGTTCTAGAGTTGATGAAAAAATTACCAGGTCATATAGATATATGTAGACAAACTGATGGTGTCTAAAGAGGGAGTTCATTATTTTTGCGTTGAAATGTAGGGCCAGCATTTTTGAAACCAAATGGCATAGAAATATAATTCAAAGACAATTAAAGAGTGTATATGGGCCCGTCTTTCAAATTGTCTCCAGTCGTATTAAAATTTGGAGATATGACATTCCTCATTCAAAATCTTAACATTATTTGCTGAAACAGATTGTTGAATTCCTGTAGCTTGAGATTGAAATGAGACTTTGAATTGTGAGGAAGCTGGATACCATTCATTTCTAGCTGAAATAGCTATCTTATGATCTGTAATCACACCACAAGCTACAAGATCCTGGGGTTTTTTCTTTGGACTAAAAGTAGACACGGAAGAAGCGAAGAAATATTTGCGAATTACCGTTGATGATCCATTTTCAAGCAGATGTGTTTTAATATTCTGACTATTTCTGACTTTAGAGTGTATATTTGATCACGGCAAGACTGAGTTCTGAGCTTAATTGCGAATAAATAACCGCAAGTAATATAATATTAAACTCTTACTTACATTTATTTAGACAAGTTACATACATTCTACTCAGGATGGTATTGAGAGAATTAGGACAGGTATATGTCTAGTTCGTATCAATGTCAGTATACTAGATTTAATTAGATTAACAGGTTGACAGACCTACGGTTTCGCTAAATAAGGCATAGATAGTATATTGTATCTAGAATCATTATCAAGCTGTTGTAAGGGCGTTAGATTAGATTTGTAAGGATTAGGGATTATTACATCCTCGCACGGGAGTAACTTTTGAATTGAAGGCTGCCACGGAAACAGAACAATATTGCATAGCTGTCATTGTAGTGGTAGCTCATAAATATTCTTATAATCCGTAATTTTATACTCAAGTGGAGTTGACGTGAATACTTTGGGATTAAAGACCAAATCCTAGTACACACTCAAGAATCTCGACATTGCGATTATAAGACTAACTATTATGACAATTCTGGCTATATATAAGTTCAGTCACTTAGTTTATGTGTCAAGGGTACTTTCTTGATAGGTTTAAGATTATTTGGCAACTAAGAATGAGGTACTAATTATATATTCAAACCAGTTAATGACAATTTTAGATATAGTGAGTATAATTAGTGCATATACAACAAATCTGTTAAACATTAGTTGAAATAGTTACAATGCTTTTGCTTGAGAATAACTGAAGTTGAAATAATGGGAGCTTGCATGAGATGTCATATGACCAAAAGAAAAGGAATTCATGCCCGAATATAGTTAATCAATTGTATGCAGTAAGTTGCGACTACTGATTAACTGTTACGGAGACAATCAGTACTCTATCATCTTATAGATATTTTTAAACTCATGGCTTTAATATTATAGGAGTAACAGATAAGAGGCACGAGACTGAGTGACTTTGAGCCTGAATCAATTATTAGTTTTTTGGTTTCCATTTTATATGTACACAAAGTCTTCATTGATGCTTAGCCTGTATGAGCGAAGTTTAAATATGATGCACAGCAGACGTTATGATTTCTAAATGGCTTTGAACATATTATGGACGTAATATTATAGCGGTTATATTACCCGGTTTGTTCCAGTAAGGGTCTACGATTAATATTAATGAAGACATAGTTTGGTCGAATGTTTGTTGGGTCGAAGTTTTTCAAGTAACTGTTCGAAGAATGGTTGTTATCTTCTACCAATTATATTATTATTCTTAGCTACCATAATGGAGTTCAATTTATTACGTCGTGGTATCGAAGGTTAGAGGCTGTTATATCATTAATATTTGAATTTCTTGTTATAATACCATTATAAATTCGTTTTGAAATAACTCTCCGTCTCTACTTTTTTACTATCGTAGATAGATTAAATTGAAATGCTTTATTCTATAAGTCGGTAGTGATATACTTGATGATACGAGTTCTGCAGAGGATAATACGTTATCGTCTGTCGTCGTTATGGCAGACTCGTGGATAACGAGGTTGTTAAGTTAACTTATCATTCTTTATTATCGATAGGTTATTATTATATTATCATTCAGGTTGAAATTCCGTTCTAAAACTTACTGACCAAAGTTGAAACTGACTGAAGTCTCAGTAAACACTGAAGGTTTTACCTTCATCCCAGCCAGAGGTTCTTCTACCCTGATCTATTGGAGAGGAAGACTTAGGTGTTTATTACGCTGTTACTGTGATACTAATATTTTTATTTAGAGTCGCTGTAAGAAAAGTGGTATCTTCTTCTTGAAGTATCTAGGAGTTAGTGGTTCTTATCCATTCTATGTAATCTTGAAGGGAAGTGATCTCACTAATTCTTGCGTCCTTTAAGTCTTGAGTTAGGGTGTTCTTTATTCGTTGTCTCCATTAATCATGAAAGTTGTCAGTGTGATAGACTACGTTGGACTTGGTTTAGGTGTAATATATGTTATAATTTTCATGCATTATCTTATATAAAAGTTAGATTTATTAATTAATTACAATTTACCACTACTTACATCAATTGTTTAAATGTGAAAAGATAAATACTAAATGTCACATAAAATAATTGCGCATCTCAGGATTGACTTAGTCTGCAATTAATGTCACAACAACTTGAACTATATAATTGCCATTTAACTCTAGCATTTAATTGGGATTGAGTCACATACAATGGCACCGGGTCTTCTTACCCTTTTCTTCTCTCCTGGTAATTAGCTCCAAATTAATATTAGACAAGTTTTCGCTAGTTTATACAACAAGACAATTTCTATAAAGGTTCACACAATCACACTACACTCACGATGTTCATCCTAAATCGCTCCCATAACTTAATTTTCCGTCCTTTGACCGTCCTTCATCCACATAGGAATTTTTTACAACAACATTCTCTCTTCTTGTATGTGAAGGAAATACCACTGCCTGCCCTTGCTGAATTTTCCTTCTATTCTCTACTATGCAGATTCGCGACACTTCTCGTTTGCGAAATTCAGATATGCCCCGGTGGTATCTCTAAACTTTCACTCTCTATATCTTCTGAGATGAAGTTTAATTACATAACGTAGGTCAGTAAAGATCAAATTCGACTATCTATAAGAAAATTATTACAGCTCAAGATTTGGGTTAATCGGGTGCATATATACGCCAGAATGCATAGCCTATATAACGTGAAGAAGTACGGAATCCATCGCTCGTAGCATATAAAATCCTACCTGCTACCTGTGGACTGCTATTATTATTATATAGTATATTATATTATATACCATTATATTATATATACGCCACATAAGTAACGCTATAAAATATTATCATACATTATCTATATAACTTTACTATTATGGTACTCTCGATCACACTGTGCCTGGCCTTCCCCCCCCATATCCAAACATACACAGTAATAAATCTTCATATATAAAACTTACAGACATACCTCGCTCTACGCGCACAATAATATACCTGCAGCGATTAATAACGAGGTTTACTCATATTCTCTACTAACATCTCCGCTTGCATTACCCCTACCTGCCACAATTCCTACTAACCGAAATCCTTCACTTATCCTCTAAATCAATTGACATATTCATTCTAAACGACAAACGATACCACATATGCCACGTGCAGGCATATAATACCCGTTCAGCGCGTCAGTCACTTCTCTCATACTCTGCATATCAATATCCTCCCCACTCACTAGTTCGGTATTCACACCACAGGTGTCACTGCTCCACAACCACATAGCTCGTTTAATCATTTTTCATAACCCATCCAATCACTCGTCCCAACACTATAATAGAATACCAACGAAAACATAAAACAACTCTTTCCATTCATCCAGACACCGTCACATACCCGACCACGACCGATATACTACTATAGCGAAGCACAATCACTTTCATACAACCCCATACCAGACCAACTATCTAACTGAATTTCATACCACAACCACGCAACATCTCACCACTACGCAATCATAACTACATCATTACACTCTACACATCACATCAACGAACGCACTCTAACACCCACACCCACACCACCACCAATATTTCTACCAATACCATCATCGCAACGTTATTCGGTGCTTTCATATATTTATTTACACATAAAGATACCAATACTGCGTGTTATTGCTATTTCACTAATATACACAAACGGATATTAATATCCACTCTATAATCATCTCTCCTCTTCCATTCCTCATTTTCTATATCTTGTCTCACATGATACAAGATCTGCATTCCACACATGCCTCGTAACCAAATAGCCCATCTACCGAATGGATTAAAGGTACTCTCATATTCAGTGGCCCATATCCATAAGATCAATTATGATACTGACCTCCTCTTGTACCACCAAGAAGATAGAACAACATCAGTTATCACTTACGCATTCAATGAAATTATCATAACATAAACTATATTAACAAGGGCAGTCTCCTTCCACCCTCACCACAGGTCACTGGTCAAAGTTAATTTCCACTAATTTTACCAAAACTTCGACACACGTAACAATCATTTACTTATGAATCTTTTATCTGAGACAGGATCGTGAATCCAGAACCATATTACTCACTCTCACTTACTTTATGTGCTCATTATTCGGCACTTTTCACTGTTTCTAATAGAAAATTAGGGCATTTCAGAAGGTACTCTGGGTAACGCCGTTTCTCGTAAGGAGAGGGAGCGAGGGGCATCTACACAAGGGTAATATACTTAATATTATTATATATATATATATATACTATCAGCAAAATTCCCATCGAATACACTCAATATCCTTAACACAAGGAATACTTTAAAACGGGAATAACATAAACTTCCAAATCAATACATCCTACATACTCGGCTCTCCATTACCAGATTTCTTATATTTCATAAACCGCTAATATTTACATTACTAATATATCCTGCAGATATATTTATATATTTATATATACCATATTATTCTTCAACATTATTACTCGACTCTTATAATATTACTCCTCCTTAAATACTAAATATAGCAACGTCTAATGTCAATAAATAATACATAATTCTTAGTATATCATAATTGCACAAGACTCACTGCAGAGATATAAATTAAACGCACAATTTCTGAGAAACATTAAAAATAATATATTCACTTAGACACCGAATTATTTCTTATCTGCAGTTATACTTATGAGCATATAGAGAATAGATCATTTCAATAATTCATACAATTTCGTAAAGTGCGTTCCGACAACACACCTACTAGGCGCAGTCCGAACATACGCGGAATAATTGAATTAACTAAAAAATACATATAAACATATAATTAAATAAAAATAATTAAAATATTAACATAATAATTAATAAAATAAAGAATAAACATGAAAAAATATATATTCAATACTTAATAATAACTCTCTGTTCAGCTTTATTCTGAGCATACTGACCCCATACGGTATAATCATATAATTAATAATTAAAGATTTAATTAATGATATATCCTTTATACTACTAGCAAGTTGCGTTACGAATTGTGGAACTTTAGGTATCTTTAAAAGTTAATTGCGGTTTTAATTATCAAAAAGCATGGACCATACCATACTTATACATCTATTTCAAATATTATACACTTCCTATACCCTTTTGCTGCCGCCAGGTTCTTACACTTAAATTTCTATCTCCCGGGATATATATATACTCACTCTCAAGTATATCATACTCGAGATATATATAGCTCTACCGATAGTACTCTAGCTACATAGAGTTACACTATATATATTATCATTTATATTCATATAATAATTTTAAATTTATTTCCATTATTGCATTCATATATCATATATTTAATTAATATATATTACAATTTTTCAAGTCAACTTGGTATAATTAGAATATTTGCTCAAAGGGTTTGATATATATTCATGACATTAATCCACTTTGATGTATAGAAAATTATATTAATAAACGAAAGTACTATTAACTTTATATAATATATTATTAGTTAGAGGAGTAACCATTTTTATTACATAAAGTTAATAATTTCCTTCTATTATAGTTCCTTGTTTATTCTCTTATTTTATTTCTATGTATTATAACAGTTACAATAATCTTCTCTAAGAGGAAAACTAGTCATTATCTAAAGTTGTATCATGAAAATAGTAAATGAGTTCTGCTATTTATCGCTAAATGGTAGAATTGTCTCACATATACGGAATATTCTAGTTGACAGATAATTCGATTTGTGATATTAAGGCTATATTTCACATGCATACTGACAACTACAATTTATTTTTACCGCATCAGTAACTTGAAACGTTTTATACTTAATTTGTGTTATTTCTTCTGTGAACGTGATGGACTGCATGATATAGACTCATAATAGGTTTACTCCTTACAAGAACAACTATAACTTTTATCTGGAAATTATCTGAAATTATGATTGAGAATAAGAAGGCCTTAATGAATGAGGTTATTTATCATATATGGCCTAGGTAGTGTTGGAATCATAATTGATACCTTTCAAATTCTTCAATAGAAAAGTTGCGATACAAAATATAAATCGTAATAATATCGGTACTCCAAATAGATAACGTAATAGTAAATATTATTATACTATATAATTATTATATGTTAACAATACCGCTTTCATAATTAATCTATACTTTTCCATTCGTCAATTAGACGTTTTGACGAAAAAGAAAAATGAATATAGATTACAGGCGTAGAAAAAGTAACGAGTCCTTTACTCAAAAAACTAGTTCCGTTATTAACGACGATAAAACGGAGTAAACGATCTAGTTTTGCACCTTTAACTCTCTAGGAGTGAGGCAGGGATGTATGTTTATGATTTTCTTGTTTATTCATTATGTTCAAAGCAGCTATGGAAAGTATATTGATAAATCTTATAGTAGGTATGGGTGGCAGGGGGTATGGGGGTGTATTTAGGAGAATGAATGGAAGAATTTGAGAGGGTAATATGTAGACGGTGGGGTATGTACCGGCCGCTTAATCTACATATAATATCATAATAAAGCTGCATATAATAGGAATTCACGTTACATTTATTGGATTTTGATGTAAATATGGCAAATATAATATCTCGGAAAGCAGTTTCTTTTGGAGAGATTAGAGATTTGGTAGAGAAGATTTGGATAGGATAGTGTTTGTAATTAGGTAATAGGGGTATTATTTAGAAAGTAACGTCAGATAAGAGTAGGTTTATGGATATTTAGTAGAGCGAGGAGCAGTACCTCTGTGTGTAAGTTTGTTATTTAAGATTGAGGAGCATTGCTTAGGAAAGTGTCTGAAGTTTAAATTAAGTTATAGGTATATTGTGTTATGAAAAAGTGAAACGGAGGATTGATACTTAGAGCAGTAATGTGAAGTATTGTGATTATGGAAGGAAGGTGGTCTAGGTGCAATTTTAATCGTTGGTGATGTTAAGGGAATAGGTTTTGAGTTGCGTTAGGGTCTTACATGGGAATTGCTGATTACTCTGTCAGGTTAATGTATTAGTATTGATGAGACTCTGATGTTGTCGGGTGTTGAATAAGGAGGCATAAGGGTCTTGATGAAGTATAGTGATTGGTGTTGTTCAGAAATGATACAATTGTAGGGTCGTGGTTGTGTGAGGAGAATTTTAAATGAGGACATGATACGTGTTAGTAGTCGGTTGGTTTAACGGATGTATAGTGGGAGTGTGTTGGGATATTGACACGGCTGGGAGAGCGACAGAATTAAAAGTGGGTCTGAGTCATGAAAAAGGAATGCCTGGATGAGAGAAATGAGTTTGCCAGAGGCGAGAAGAAAGGTGCAAACCAGGAGTGAATGGCGTGGTTTTGTAAGGGGGTATGGGTTGAGCCCACCTGGCCCATTAAGGATGAACCCACATTGAATGAGATGCATAGTGAGGGTCCGTTTGCGGTAAGCTCTAGGGTGGAGTTTCTGACTGCGACGTGTTCTCCAAAAGTATATAGGGGGCGGTAAGGCTGGGCTTTCTTTTCCAACTGCTTCTATCCTCTACATCTTTTCTTGTATTTCTCCGGTGCCCATCAAGTTTAACGTCCTTGACACCCTTAGTGCTTAGGTATGATAAGAAGTGATGATATATATATAGTCATTCTATAATAATACACTACTTATAGATATATATTATATATATGTAGCCTATATATATATACTTTATATATATATATCATAATTATATATATTATTACTACCTATATTAAGTGATATCACTTATCTATATATTTAATAATTATATCACTATTATATTATATCTATATTATCTATATTATATATATATATATATATATATTATATATATAATATATAATATATATTCATATATATTTATATATATAATTATTTCTATATATATATTATATATATTATATATTTATCTATATACTATATATTTATTATATATACTTAAAAAAATATATATATATTACAATTATAATTATATTATATATTAAATATTATATTATTAATATATATATATATATATATATTATGTCTATTATATATATATATATATATATATATATAATATATAATATAATATATATATATATTCTTATATAATTTAAATATAATATAGTATATTATATTATAATATATATAATATTAATATTTTTTATATACTATTAATATATATATATAGTATTTACATATATTATTTAATTATTATATATAATAGTATATTATAAATATTATATATATTCTATATATATATATATATATAGATTATTATATATATTTATATATATATTATATATATATATATAATTCTGATATATATATATTAATATTTTCTATATATATATATATTATATAATATTAATATCATATATATATTATATATATTACTATAATTACCTATAATATATTATTATAAAAATATATATTATAATATTAAATAATATTATATTATATATATAATTTATATATATATTATCTATAATATTTATAATATTTAATGCATAGGTTTCATAAGTAGTTGTATCTTGTACTATGATAACAAGTTACTATGACGCTTGTTAACTATGTAACTTGATACAAACTTCTAGAGTACTGGTACTTGTAGTTGAACAATTCTAGAGTACTTGTACTTGTACTTGGCAAAATCGGCATATTCCTTCTCAATCGTCATCGTCATCGCCAATTTCTGCCGATTATTTAGCCGATTAAGTGAGGAAATATTACACCAGTAACTGGAGAAAGATTGTTTCTGCATCATAATTTAAGATCTCTAAATTTAAAGTGCTAGAATTTTGCATGTCTGTTCAGATTCTCGCATATTAAATTTTTTTAAAATTAACGTTTTGAAGATACTTACTTTATATTAAAATTACATAAAATATCAAGTTGAAACATAAGGAGCATGAATGATTTTAATAATAAATAAATCCTTATTATAAATTAAGAGCATTATTATTATTATTATTATTATTATTATTATTATTATTATTACTTATTACTTATTATTTATCCTATATATATTATATAATTATTATTATTATCAGTTGTGTTATAATAATGGGATTGTATAATTACTTTCATTATTATTCTATTTTCCATTATTTCTATTATCGTATCTTTCAATTATTATATTATTATTATTATTATTATTATTATTATTATTATTATTATTATTATTATTATTATTATTATTATTATTATTATTATTATTATTATTATTATTATTATTATTATTATTATTAATTATTATTATTATTATTATTATTATTAGGGATTATTAGTTATTCTTATTATTAATTTTATTATATATATGGATTATTATTAATTCATTATATAATATTATTAGTTGATTAATATAGAATTAAATGCTAAAATTTTCCTTATCTATCTCATCTATTATAGGGTTATTATTCACTCTTTTTATTAATTATTATTATTAGTTATCATTATTATTTATTGTATTTATGTTATTGTTATTTGTTATTGTTTATTTTTTTTTATTGCTTATTGTTTTTTTAATTGTTACTTTCTCTCTCTATTGTTATTATTTCTTATGTTATTGTTATTGTTATTGTTATTCTTTATTGTTATTGTTGTCATTATTATTATGTACTAGAATTATTTATTAATTATAGGGATTGATTTTATCAATTTTATTATTATATTATAAATTAGGTATGGTATTATTATTATTATTATTGAGTTAGTTCTTATTATTATTATTATTAATTATTATTAATTATTTTATTTATTATTATTAATTATTAATCTAAGTTTATATGGAAATAATTCAATACATATGATATTAATGCTTAAATTAATTATTACTTATGGTAGTTATTCATTGTTAATATGGTGTAGCTATTTTGTTACTGTTTTGTATTGCTTCTTACAAGTATCTTAATTATTATTAATAATTATTATCTTTTATTGCTTCATTATTATTTTTATTTTATTATATTGATTATTATTATTCTTATTATTATTATTTCAGTTATGTAATTATACATATATATAATTATATATGGTATTAAGGATTTACTTAATTATTGAAATTATTGATTATATACAAATCTGTCATTTAGTTATATTGTTAGATATTATTATTATTATTATTTATAATATTATTTATATTATTATTTATTCTTTAGTCAATCGTTCGTAGCTGATTATTATATTATTATTATTATCGTATATTATTATTATTATTATTATTATTATTCTTATTTATTCATTATTATTATTATTTTTATAATTAATTATTTATTATATTATTATTATTCATTATTATTTTTTATATCACTCCCCTCTACTCTACCTGAAGACTGAAGGTACGGTGCGTAAACATGCAGCCGGAACAGAAAAAGTAGATAGAAGATCATGACCAGTCGAAAAGAAAGCCCACCTTCCCGTCCCCTTTATACCATTTTAGTCTGAAGCCCATCGCAGTCGAAAATCGAACCTAGGGTTTCACAAGACGCGACGGACCTCACTATAGGATCTCGTCAATGGTCGCACGGTATCATCCCTTGGCCAAGTGGTCCTCAACACGACTCCCTCAGAGAATCAAGCCATATTATAAAAAAAAAAAAAACCATGCCATTCACTCTATCTCATGCAAATTTCTCTTTCCTCTGCCAAACTGCACATTTCTCTCCTCCGGCTTCCTTTACTGATCAATCCACTTTTTCTTCGGATCTCCCGCAAGCCTTTTTGTCGCTTCTCACAGCACAATCATCACTATCATCCGGGCTTAAAACCATGGACTTTGTCCATCATATTCCACATGAACCCAAACCCATACTCAATAGTAACTCTCATTTATTTCTTATTCACCCATTTTCTAGCTTCCACATTCAACTCCTAATACGTATCATTGACTCATTTGTATAATTTTCTCACACCTTCCACCCCCTAAAGGAATTGGGTCCATCTGAACCCGGTGTGTACTTAGATCTACAGTATATCCGCATCCTTAGTTCAAGACCATCAATATATGTCACGTTACTATATCATTAACACAGTACGAACATTAGGCGCAATCATGTAAGAATCGGCTAGGGGCGAACTACGAAACGTTTAGTCCTTACATCCTCCAACGATTTTATTGCACCAGCCCACCTTCCTTTTGCCATCCACAATTTATACCTCACTACATTCTGCCTCATACCATCATTTATTCATCTAAGACAATATCCTAAATATTTAGAACTCAGACAACTGTCAACACCGAGGACTGTCCTCAGCCACAACCATAACCTTACTCTTATCCCATTGTGTTCTAATTCAAACCCCTTCCCTCGGGAGCAACACCCGTACAAATCTCTTCGCTACCAAACTTTCAAAACTCTTTTCGAAACGATGTGTCGACCAGCACGCAGGGCCGTATTAATCATTTTGAAAGGACAATAATATGACAGATAATTAGGTAAGGGTTGCACCTCCTTTTATAAATCCTCTCTCGTGTTTGCGGCATTTCTCAATCATTATCATTTATTAGCACCATCTTCCTTGCACACTCTCACCATCTATTATATCTATCTATAGCCCCCATCCTCTAATATTATCAAATATGGATTATATAACCAATATGAGCAGATCAATATTATTATAACACATCTCCCTTATCTATTGCACTACTACGCTATTATTAATATTAAACCCTAGTCATCTCACAATATTCACAGATCACATTTCTACAATCCTCACGTTCCAGTATCGTTACATACATTAAACTTTATTGACTCCATTCAAAAGCTTATCGCCAACTAACCATCTATTTACTACATATAACTAACTATTAGCCATATATAAGCTACCATATATTAATCCTATCTTATATCGCCTAAGGTTGTATTCAATAAATCTAAAATGCATAATTATTCATTTTCTTATCTGGCTCTTGCTGATTAGTAGATCTCAATTGGCGATGTTTCAAAGTTAAAAAGTTTTTGAATACAGCAGGGTACCATCATAATACCTCTTCACAACCTAATTCCTAAATCTTGCACTATTAAACATCTTGTTACTTACATAACTTATATCAATAATATATATTACATAGTTATTCGTCAAGTCCTCATATATCTCGAACCTATCATCATATCTTATTTCAGATATACTCTAATATAAATAATATATATATATTAATACAGTCTATAATAATATAATAATATCATTATTACTACCTACATAAATACATTTTGCGCTTAATTATAACCTTAAAAATTTCCAAGTTTCTGGTCGATTAATGTGTAATTACCATATTCATCTACTCATTACTTACTTAAAATTGATTACTTAATATATAATTATATAATACTTATTATATTATATACTTACTATACTATTATCTATATACGTATCATTATCTTTTAGCTTTTATCTTAAACTGAATTGATCTTCCATACTTCTACCCTATATCTCTGTTGTTATACATACTACAATTCCATAAAGTTTACAATCTAATTATCACCATTGCTGCGCTCCGTTCGTTGATTATTTAAACTTAGTAATTTAGATTTCTATACCGCCTGCAGATTTTTCCCTAGTGCTCATTTTTATACGAAACTTCGTCTCTCCCACTAACCGGTTCCCCATTATTTACTCTTTCTTTAATACATATTTATTCCACACCTACATTTTATCATTTAAGACTGAACACAGTTGCCTTTTGGGGTGCAACACACCCCAACTTTATTAAAATTTAGCAATAAATTAACCCTAATTTACTGCTTTCCTTCCCGCAATTCTTAATCTCCCTCTATACTAACTACCCTACTCGCCTCAACTCTCTCTCTCCTCTCCATTCTCCCTCTCACTCACCTTTAACTTCCTCTTCATTCTTACTCCCTTTCTTATTCTGCTCTCTCTTGCTCTTCTCTCTCGTTCTATGTCAAGTCATTCTTCTCTCTCTCTCTCTCTCTCTCTCTCTCTCCTTCTGATCACTACTGCTCTAATTTCTGCGTTTCCATTTTTTTCCCTCTTCTCACCTCGCTACTACTCTCATTCTCTCACTTTCTCGACATTTCACCTTTCATGTCACAAAATGTCATATCACTCTCAATCCTCATTTTAATGATGTAAATCAAAAAGTTACATAAAGAATCGAGCTAAACGAGAAAGAATGAGGCAATGGCAGAAAAATGAGTTACCCAAGAAGATAGAGGCGTGAATAGATTTAAAGCGAAGAAGGAAGGCGGGAAGAACGAAGAAGAAGAGGCGAGAAGAAGAAGAAGAAGAAGAGAAGAAGACGACAGAGAGAAAAGAGAAGAAGAAGAAGAAGAAGCAGAAGAAACAAAGAGAAGAAGAAGAAGAAGGCATGAAGAAGAAGAAGAGAAGAAGAAGAAGAGCAAATTGATAATCGGACAATCGGATATCGAAACAACGATATTATTTCCCTTAATTCTTTGCTATCCTCATCCCTAATTTCATTACTTTTCAGGGCTGCCTTTTTGATTAGAATGAATTAATTATCCACATTAAAAATTAATGACATCGAAAATGACGAAAAATTTATCAACTATGACTTAGCTCAAAATTTTCTTTTGATGAAAACGGAAATCATATGCAGTACATTTGAAATGTACTTAAAGTTCGTGAAATATTAAAAATGATCCATACTAGCCATTAACTCATATCTTATGGATTATTTTACCAAACCTCCATCTCAAAATTTAAACCATTAAGTAATGTCTCTAAATAAACACGATATTAGAGGTAATATTAACATAACGGTATCTTTAAACATCACAACACTGTAAGGTCCTCTCAAACTAAATACAATATTATGAGAATTATTTTTAAATATTAGACTAATTAATCTCTCTAAAATAAAAATATAAATATTAAGGTATATTATTACCTCAAGATATCTTTACATTAAGACAAATTTAAAAATTATTATCTCAAGCAATCAATAAAAAGCTTTGAGGTGGATATTCCAAAAACCATTTCATTACTTAGTCAAAGAAGTAGTTCCCTTTACAGCTTCTGAAATGCTAATTAATTACCGTTTTCTCTAAAAAATTGTATTCTTAACTACTCAGACATTTAAGAATTATTCTATGAAAATAATATATATAAAAATATAATTACCGAGATTCTTTAATAAATAGGTTTATCTCTTCAAAATTCAGAACATTTGAGAATGAGATACCATCAAATAAATGCAATATAAAGATAATCTATACCAAGAGGATTCCTTATACAATTCACGAACCAAAATGCCTATCTCAAAAAATATACACTATCTAGACAGATTTCTTCTTCTCTCTTCTTTCATTCCCCTCCACTTGTATTTCACTTTTCCCAATGATTGGGAGTAAATGGTGGCGTAGCACATGTCATCGGCCCCACAAGAAAAGCAGTGGAAGAACATGACAAAGGTCGAGAAAAGAAAGCCCAGCCCTTACCGGGCCCCTCTGTACCATTAATTAGTGAGAAGTCGCACGTCAATCCAAATCCCCCCTACGAGCTTCCATGGAACAAAACGATGGACGCCTCACTAATGGTAAGATTCCGGTCTATTGTAGTGGTTCCATCCTTGGCCAGGCTGGCCACAATTATCCCCCTCTATACTTAATAATATTAATAAGTAACATAATCATCAGACATACACACTATAACTATATATATACATCTACTGATATTATATAATCCTACTTATATATTCTTCTCGCTCATTCTACCATATAATACATCACTAATTTAGATTACTCTCTCTATCAAAGTTCATATATTCATTATCCTACGTAAGTATACTCATAATTACACTATAACTTTATATTTTCGGTCTTAATACCACATATGTAACTATACGTTAGATATATATATTATCATGTACGGAAACTATGAGGAGTTAGGGTTAATTCCGTGCATAACAAAGAGGCAGTTAAACTACATTTTTTTTTTATGTATAAGATTAATTAAATCTAAAACATGGGGAATATCACATGACATATGAATGTTTAGGCAATAATTAATAAGTGCAATACATCCCATTGGGTTTGAGACACATCGTCGTCTAGCCAGTAAAGTTGTAGCATCTCACATCTCTCATCAACCAAATGGGACATGTCCATTTATACCTACCACTTTCTTTCCCGGATAACATTTATCAGTGGGCTCAATATTACAATTAGACATTATATGCGGTTTCGCTAGTTTATTAAAACTTTCTACACAGGTTATACTACAAAGCATACCCTTACTATTATCTTAACAACTTAATTTTTTCTGCTTTTGACAGTACCATACTACTACAGAGATTATTAACCTCTACTCATCTCTCTTCTTGTATAATGTCAGAGATATTTCCAACTGCCTGCAATTCTTGAAATTACCCTCATTCGCTCCTGGTCACTTGCCCCTTCGGCAATAACATCCCACCCGCTGATCGTTTACTATTTCACTCTCTCATTCAAATGTTTACATTACTAAAAAGAGTTCCGTTAAGAAAAAAATTCCTTATCACAAGCAATAAGAGTCTAGAGGCTGACTCCAGTGTTCAAGATAGCAAGCATGCTCACTCTGCCATAAGCTATAAAGAGAAGAGTATAGAATCGCATGAGTCTCTCTATAATATAATATATACCATTCATGCGCTACATTCGAGAAAACTAGCTCTATTTTATCATTATAGTCTAGTATAACCTATTCGCTATTACTTATGAAATACACTAATATGTCGCTCTTATCTTATTATCACTTACACTTATATTGCACATTATCAGATTATTTTTAGTTTATCCAGATCAATATAAGATCCATCGACTTATGTATTATACTATATATGTTATAATTAAGTTGGACGGAATATATATTTCACCAATTCGCCAAATATCCCAACTGATATTTATGCGGAAATTATTCGGCAATGATTTCCAATATCCAGATGCCTTCCATACACTTAACCATCTGCGATTGAGTTCGATAGTTAACACAGTCCACCTTCTGAACTTCTATTTCTTTCACATCTCGATTTTCAATGACGACTGGTAGTTTGCAAAATAATTAAACATAAAATAGCAATGAAAAGATTGCAACTCTTAAAAAAGTGTTTCTACCTCCATTACACTTGCTATTTCAAAATGTACATCGTAACGCGAGCTCAGTTCCCAACTTGCTCTTTCTACATTCTCTATGTAATCAATCATTTTCCACCTGAAAATTTTTTCTTATTAAAATACTAATTCTACTCATAATAAATATCCAGAATTATCTGTCTCACTTATTTAAACCCTTGGTTCAAACACATTTTATCAATAATATCTACTATAACTTTTCCTACTCTATCTAAACATACTTTCATTTATATTGCTATTATTATATATTATTACTATTTACTATTATTCATTATTATATACTAGTATAAATTTTAAGTCACATTCTCAGTTACTATATATTATATCAATATATATATTATAATTATTTTTAATTATGATAATATTCTTAATCTTTAAATCTCTTTATTCATTCAATTATAATTATTATAATTTATAATTTAAAAGCGTTTGCTGCTCTCTATCTAACATAACTTCACACTGTAACGTCAGTTTCGTATCTAATCTCAACTGTTCCATATCATCATCATATTTATGAAGGACTGTCACTCAGCAATATTTCTTCAACTATTACATCTAACACCAAAGGATTTCGATGCCGTACGCCGCCACCCAAGTATTTGGTCAGCCCAGTAACTCTCGGGTCTATTAACTTGGCCTTTTACACAGTCTAGATTGGAATAAAGTCCGTGGATCAATTATTATTATTCAAATGCTTTCTAGAGGATCGTTATATACGGGAGCTTGAAATGACTCTAGGCTCGGATTTTCACGGTGGTGCTCATGCACCGATGATTGGAGCGAATCTTGAAATCTATCCATTGTCAATCCCGGATGAGAAATATGAGGTTTAATGTGGAAAATTGAGACTTTTGGATTTCCATTAGAATTTGAAAGTCAGATATAATGTACTAGAGGGAACTGAGAGAGATATGTTTAAGAAATTTGGAAGATTTAAATTTATATTATTATTAATTAATAAAATAAAAATCATTAATTTACTTTTTAATATTTTAAGGGTTTGTTTTATTCTTTGTTTACGATATTCTATTTTTTTTTTTTTTTAAGCTGTTCTGTTCTCACAAACCGTTTAGCTACGTGAGTAACTTACCAATGAAACTGTTAGTAGGAAATCACGCAATGAGTAGCAAGAATGCAATAAGAATCCACAAAATCACTGTTCTAATTTTTTCAACATGTAATAGACTCTTTTACAACAGAGCATGTAATACATCGGTTCATATACCAAGATCCAAGCAATGGTCGATGACTTCTAATCGTTGGATAGATTATGAAGTCTTCAAGGGAAGCATTACATTCACTATCATTTCGCCCCTTTGAGATTGAATTTCCATCAAGATGGTGCAAGTGGCAAACTAATTTCCATTCTTAGAAGAAGACCGTCTCTTTAAGCTAAAGATTTTGAGAAGATGCGGAGTATAGAGCTACGCATATAACCATTTCACTCGTATTATTATGGCATAACTCGATATACGCACCTTCTGTCAATTTCGTCAATCGACGTAGGGCTACTTTTCGGTGGTTATTTCTCTTGTAGCTTTTACATGACTCTTTGTCTATTCCATCACTATCTCGAGTATCACTCCACAATTGACCAGGAAGATTCATTTGTATAATGACCTCACAGCATTGCTCACTGTAAGGAATTCTGAACATAGCCTACCAGACCCTTGTCGCAATAATTGTTCCACATGAACTGACAACTAGCAATAGTTGGAACACCCTACGTTTGACAGGAAGAGCATGAACACTTGGTTCCTGTGAGCTTTAAAGCACAAAATTCGCTACCACGCGAATATATTATACGATCTAATTATATACTCGGCCTTCACATATCCATCGGTTTATCATAATCACACGAAATACTGTTAAACATTTGTATTAGCGTGAATGAATCGATTTGGATTGACCCTGACATTGCGAGTAACCCTAAATGTTATTTCTTATGAATACACATTTATCGATCGCTGCATAGGTAGCATCTATAACACATCACAGAAATAATATTTTTGCAAACATCTTACTGAATAAAACACTAAGCTCAATAAAAAAGAGGCATAATATCTGGAAGCTGCATTCACATTTCTATCTAACCCACGTCTATTAAAATTTTATAGGGAATGCACAAAATGCTTGTCGCATTATGCGATATTAAATCGTGCATTAGTACATCTGTTGACGAATACAGACTCTCTCACACTCACAATTATGTCTTGTCATATCGTGCATTCTACTCTCACGCTCATCTGAATTCTACCCTCATGTGTTCATATATTACGTCATTTTCTGATTTGTACTTAAATCTTAGAATCAGACAGTTTTCCTCGTGCTCTGCCTCAGTCCTTGACATATTGGT
>JABUQX010124907.1:40000-45000 GCA_015478945.1 Trachelipus rathkii | reverse complement strand
TCGAATTTAAGAGAAAAATTTATATAAAATTATGAAATTATTATATAAAGAAAAATTAGTCAGTTATTAAACGTTTTAATAATTTAAGCGAAAAAGCCCACAAATATGTAGTTTAAAACAAGACAAGGGACATTACACAGAGAACTTCATTTTTTTTTTATCAGGTAAAAGAAATTCATATGCTTAACTAGTTCAAGTACAATCCTAGTAAGTGTATCTCGTAGTACTAATACTATGTAATCAAGTTTAAATTCTACATTAAAATAAAACAAATATCATCTGTAAATACTTACGATAATAATTGATGTAAGTTATAACAAAAGATTATATACATACTTACTTTGCTGCCCCCAACCCCATCCTACGAAAAGTGGCGACCTCAAGGAATTTTACCATCTGGATCGACCCAGCCCATAGGTACTCCACGGATATATAGAGTGTATGCCTCTAGCGTTTGTCAGGATCGGGCACTTCAGTAATAGGTGACTTATGTCGTACATAATTAGGGAGTGACAACTTTGGCAGCGGAAGAAAGTGCTTTATTATTCAAGGATTGTTCTGTAGGCAGTGACATACGCTGGGGGGGCTGCGGGGGGCTGAGAAGCCTGCAGCTCCCTCCGAAATTTTGGGGTGGCAAAATTTTACACTCAATGATAATGAAAAAGGTTTAAAATATGAGGTATGCTTCAAAAAATTGTCTTTAGAAATTAATCTTTCTTACAATATATAGTAACTAATATATATATTATGAAGCTATATATATATATATATAATATATATATATATATATATATATATATATATATATATATATATATATATATATATATATATATATATATATATATATATATATATATATATATATATATGACCTATAAGTTTCATGGTGCAGATAATTTTTTTTTTTTTTTTTTTTTTTTTTTTTTTTTTTTTTCATATATTATTAGTATATGATACTAGCAATTAATTAAGATGGGAACGAGAAAGATACGAAATATGAAAATATTAAAAATTAATTAATAAAGTAAGCAAAAACGTTCATTTTGCATGAGAAAGAAAACGCATTTCAGTGCTAAATCGTGAAAGAATTTAAGGTAGTATAAAAAATAGTTTTGGGGGAAAATTCATTCTTTATTGAATTTTCTTTTCATATATAGATTCTGTGAATACATAACAAAACATATCATAACCTTAACTTAGAGGGCAGTAAACCGCAACCTAACCTATATGGATCGACGATGCAGTAAAACTCAACCTAACCTATATGGATCGACGATGCAGTAAATTTCGACCTAACCTACATGGATCTACTTTGCAGTAACAATGTTTCTCTTTTTTTTCGGGTAAGATTTTTACACTACAGAAAATATCCCGAGACGTTGCTGTGTCCCGAGTGATGCCAAACGTACGATGCAAGAAAAAGTACGATATTATTAAATAATTAGTTTTTTTGTATTTAAAATTTTTTGATCCTGTTTATTCCCACTAAAATTTATTGTTAGTATCATATAATAACTCTATATGAAAAAAAAACCTTTATCTGCACCATGAAATTTATATATAATAATATATATATATATTATATATATATATATATATATATATATATATATATATATATATATATATATATATATATATATATATATATATAATATAATATATATATATATATATATATATATTAATTTTACAGTGGCGTATCCAGGGGGGCCAGGGGGGCCAGGGGAGCCATGGCCCCCCCCGAAATTTTTTAGACACTAAAATTTTTAAGTATTATATCCGTTAATAATATAAAGTGCAGAGGTTAAATTAATTTTATATAATTCGTCGCTGTCAGGAAAAAATCTCGTAAGTTCTTTGGGGAAGTTTTTACAGGAGAAAGAGAAAGCGTCATAATTTTACATATATATATATATATATATATATATATATATATATATATATATTATATATAATATATATATTATATATATATATATATATATATATATATATATTTCTATTATAGTATTTAATATATATATATATATAGCTATATATATATATATATATATATATAAAGTGGAAAGAACAATATTAAATTTCTAAGAAAGAAATGGAATAATTTATATAAATTACTAAAATAATCTTACCTGATGTTAACTTTAATCGCCGGGATGAGAGTGAGGGAAAGTCCGAGATAACATCAGTTTTTATGTCAATATTCGATGTATGTAGAGGAGAGTGGAGGGCAAGTTCAGTAAGTCTTTCATCTCCAATTGTATTTCTTAAGTAGGGTTTTCAGAAGTCTAATGGTTAAAAGCTTCTTTTGACGATGCAGTAGACACGGGGTAAAATTGCCAGTATTTGCAACAAGATGTAAATATTTGAAATTGTGACTGTGAACAAGAAACTAGTTTCGTCTATTGCTGTTTGGCGATCTATGTCTGTGATGCCATTCAACTTCATAAATCCCCAATTCTGCCTTTACTAACATCGCTCAATGGGCTTTCGAGATCTTTCTTGTAAAATGTTATCTTTTATCTTCTCATATGGCACATTACACCTGTTCGGTATGACAAATTGCAAGGAAGATATAATTTCTTTATGATATAAAAACCTTTCTCCCAATGTTGATATTAAATCATCTAAAAATTGTATAAAAAGGGATGTGCGATCAATAAGTCCTGTTGTGTGGTCGGAAGTAGGAATGTTGGTCCTGTATTTTTGAATTTGGTTAAATTTCTTTGTCAAGTAGCTTTAATAACCCAGTTCAGACTGAGGATGTTACGGCTTATGCATTTTCTTTCAAAAATCTATTGAAATTCTAATGTTGCATTTTCTCTGATGGCTTCAGGTTTAATTTTAACTAGATTCAATCAATAACACGTGCCTGCAATCGTTTTGAAAGATTGTATGTTAAACTTACTAGTCTATTTAAAACAAAAAAAGGAAACCAGAAAAGATGCACTATAAACATTGTTTAGAATTAAGGTAGCTTTTTTTGACTGATCTCCAACATCACATTTCATTTGTTCTAAAACTGCTATTTTCGGATTTATCATCTCTTTAAATAATAAAACCGATTCATGCCGTTGACACCAGCGAGTTTCGCAAACTTTTTTAATCTTTTCTTGCTACTCTTAGGAATAAGTTCTTCTATTTTTTCTCCAAGAACTTTTGTCCTCTTAGCACTTACAAGAAAAATATACAACATTCTGATATTATTCCAATTGCACTTCGAATATTTTGAACTTTAGAAGCGTTTGTGAGGCATAAATTTAAGCATTGAAAAAGCAGTGAGTATAAAATGCTTTGTGACATTTTTCCTTTATTACTCTCCTGCATCCCTGAGGCACTGCCCAGCTCCCATTGCTTGCCTGCACCGTCTTTTTCCACCACGGTAATCTTAGCATTACTTTATATCCAAACCAAGTTCAGTTACTTTTTCTTCAATTAATTTTGCAAGACTTATTCCCGCCAAATCATTTATTTACTGAGACGAAACACAAAAAGTCTTTGACGGTAAGAGCATCAATATCAACGTAACGCACACACAACGAAAGTTGTTTCTTCTGGGACACATCGGTCGTCTCATCGACTAAGACATTTACTTTTATTTATGTTTTGCACAATTTTACGTTGAATGAGATGCATAAATGACTGAGTTAAGGCATTTTGAGCTGTGAAACTGGTATACATGGCATTTCTAACACTAGTTTTAAACTGTTCTGAAAGAGCATGGTCTCCAGCAAGCAGCCGCGATGTCTTCAGAGCTCCAAAAATGCCATTGTTTCCACAGGCAGAGAGTTCGATTCGACCTGTCATAATGTCCACGTAACGATATATTTTGCTTACCAAAGAATCGAATTGTTTCAACAATTTAAATTAGCCGCTTTCTATTGTCTTCGGCCTCCCTTTTCTTCTGACTGTCAATATGTTTGTCGATGCTCTCGATTTTCCTTGAACCTGCTTTTCTACAGCAAATATCTTTCCTACCGATTCTTTGTGATATTTAGTTGCCTCGTATTTTTTGAAAGATTCAATGGCTTTCTTTAAGTTTGAATACGGTCTCGAGACAAAACACCCAATTCTGGTATTTTCCTTTACCTTCTTCTTTTGTTTCCAAAAACAATACACAATTTGAGCAATAAACCCCAATGTTTTTATCAGAGTAAGCTAACCACTTAATATCATCAAGCCACTTTCTTTGAAAATATCTTTCCCGACCTTTGCCTTCCTGAGTAGGAAATATATATTTTGAATCTGGTTTCCAGAGACATTTTAATATTTCCACTTTTTCCTTATTGCTAAATACCGTATCTATGAAATTGCCAATATCGTTAGGATGAACAATCCTCTCTGTAGTCCTTGATTACGCCTGACTTATAGATACTTGTGAAGGAAAAACATCACGGTCTACTTGAGATATTTCAGGTGATATCGCAGTTACAGAAGTTCCAGGAGAAACTGATTCTTCGAGTCCGAGAACCTTTCTTTGAATACCATAAATCTTAATTACCATAGTGCTTACTTTTTTTGTGGAAAAAGTCACTAATATCGGCTCTTCTTTTCATATATATTTTTTTTATTTTTAAGTTGAATAACAATAAGAAAAAAAATGTTAAACACAAAGTGCAAAAGGAGACTATTCACTAGCAACTTAATATTATACCCTTAAAATAATAGACCGATAACTTTACACTGACACTACAATGTTATCTATCTCACTATTAAGTAATGCTGAGAGAGAGAATTAAGACTTATCTCTCTCTGTCTACTATATATATATATATATATATATATATATATATATATATATATATATTATATATTTATATTATATATATATATATATATATATATAATATATATATATATATATATATATATAATATATATATATATATATATATATAATATTATATATATATATATAGGAACTTATCCTTTAAAAGGTAGTTAACCGATAATATTATCGAACGAACGATGTAATCGATTTTTTTTTATTATTT
>JABUQX010124907.1:0-37500 GCA_015478945.1 Trachelipus rathkii | reverse complement strand
TGATGGCAAACCGTATTTTTTGAGCCCAAATTTTTACATGACCTTGACCTTTTTGACCATGACCTTTTTGGGCCTTTACCTTTTTGGGCCTTTACCTTTGGGGCCTTTACCTTTTTGGGGCCTTTACCTTTTTTGGGCCTAGCTTTTTCGACCAAGCCTTGGTCTCCATGGGTCCATTTTGCGGCCCACGGTAATTTTTTGGCAACCCTAATTTTTTTAGAACCCTAATTTTTTGAGAACCCTAATTTTTTTGAGAACCCATTTTTGAGAACCTAATTTTTTGAGAACCCTAATTTTTTGAGAACCCTAATTTTTTGGCAACCCTTATTTTTTGGCAACCCCCTAATTTTTGGCAAACCCTAATTTTTTGGCAACCCTCGAAGAAGGGTTGCGCCCAACGGTTGCGTCAGCAACCGTTGTACGTATTACCCACCCCATTTTACGCCCCTAATTTTTCGACCGTGGGCAATTTTGCCCACGGTAATTTTTGATCTTCCTTTAGGGGCTTAAGCCCTATTTTTTGATGTCTTTACCTTGTTTGACCACCTTGACAGATACCATGGGTCAATTTTGACCCACGGTAATTTTTTGTCCTTCCATGGGTCAAATTTTGACCACAGGTAATTTATGTTCCTTCCTTTTAGGGGCTTAGCCCTTTTTTGATGTCTTAACCTTGTTTGAACATGTATTTAGGCCTTGACCTTGCCATATACCAGGGGTCATTTTTGGCCCACGCTGATTTTTACCAACCGTGGCCCACCCGTCACATATTTCGTTCCTAACTTGTACGCATGTATGGACCTACACCTAACTTGAACACCTACACACGTGCGCGTGCGCACACACACACACACACACACACACACACACACACAACATACACACACACAACACACTCACTTATACAGACATTCACTATGACACTTACATTTAACCATATACACACACGCGCGCGTGCGCACACACATACACACCCTTGACAGATACCATGGGTCCATGGGTCAATTTTGGGCCACGGTAATTTTTTGTCCTTCTTTTAGGGACTTAGCCCTTTTTTGATTGTCTTACCTTGTTTGACCATATATTCGACTTGACCTTGCCATAATTTACAGGGCCAATTTTGGACCCACGCTAACTTGATGGCTTTGATGGTTCCCAATCACAGTAAGGAATATCTAGTGATGTTCTATTGTGTTCTATGAGTATTAGATGAGTGCCAGGTGAGTGCCAGGTGAGTGCCAAGTGAGTGCCAATGAGTGCCAATGAGTGCCAAGTGAGTGCCAATGAGTGCCAAGTGAGTGCCACATAGTGGCAAGTGAGTTGCCACATAGTGCCAACTGAGTGCCACTTTTTTCAACCTTTTCTAGCCTCCCTGAGCCTAGAAATAGCCCTAATATGGTGCTACCCCTAGGTTATAAGGTATGAGGATTCGATTGGTGTATATTACAAGTTGCTAGGATGCTTCCTAGTATGAGTTAGCCTTTTCTAGCCTACCCTGATCATAGAACAGCCCTAATATTGGTTCCTATCACTATGTTACTTATACACAATATGACACCTACATTAAACCATATACACTTAACACTCACACCCACACCACAGATACAAACTTACACTTTACACTCACACACTCGATATTTTGATGCCTCAACTTTGATGCCTCAACTTTGATGCCTCAGCATTGATGCCCCAGCATAAATGCCTCAGCATTGATGCCTCAACTTTGAAGGTTCATCTTTGATGACTCATCTTTGGATGACGTCATCTTTGATACCATCTATTTGATGATTCATCTTTGATGAAATCATCTTTGATGGCTCATCTCTTCCCTACATCATAGAACAGAGTTAATATTAATGTCTTCCCCTAGTTCATAATTGGAACACCAGGCCGCAGCAAGCCCCCTACCCGCAAAGGATGGAGGCCCCGCACCCGCAGGTGCGACCCGCCGCGCGAAATGAAAAAATATCTATACTATAAGTCATTCTTTTATTCATACTTAAACATTTTTATTAAAAACATTTTTCGCCGAACCTAAAGCTGTAACTCATTACAGACCTATTATTTAACACATATATTTATTAACATTATTTTTACTTAATACTTTTTACTTAATACTTTTTAATTTATAAATTTTTAAAAAATTGTATGTAAGAAGAAAAAACCAGAGTGCCTGATATATAAACATTTTATTTTACTACAACTGTACGAAATTTTATTAAAAACATTAACATTACATACCTTAAAGCAGTAAATCAGTAAATCAATAAAGGTGTAACCTAACACACACTAGGGGGGATTAGTATGCTTTGTTTTACTGCTTTACTGCTTTTTTACTCATGTTTTACTGCTTTAACTCAAGTTTTACTGCTTTAGCTTATATGTTTTACTGCTTTAACTCATATATTTATTAACATTACATACCTTAAAGCAGTAAATCAGTAAATCAATAGAGGTGTTACCTAACACCTTGGGGGGATTAGTATGCTTTTGTTTTACTGCTTTACTGCTTTAACTCATGTTTTACTGCTTTAACTCATGTTTTACTGCTTTAAATCATATGTTTTTACTGCTTTAACTCACATATTCATTAAACATTACATACCTTAAAGCAGTAAATCAGTAAACTCAATAGAGGTGTGACCTAACCACCAAGGGGGGGGATTAGTATGCTTTTGTTTTTACTGCTTTACTGCTTAACTTCATGTTTTACTGCTTTAAAACTTTCTGCTTTACTGCTTTTAACTCATATGCTTTACTCTTTTAACTTTCTGCTTTACTGTTTTTAACTTTCTGCTTTACTGCTTTTTAACTCATATATTTATTAACATTATGTTTTTTATTTTGTTTTAATACTTTTTATTTATTTTTATTATTATTTTTATTTATTTTTATTATTTTTTTTATTATTTTTATTATTTTATTTTTATTATTTTTATTATACTTAGTGTTATTTACTTCATGCCTATTGTTATTATTTAGAACACACATACACACACACACACGCACACACACACACACACACACACACACACACACAACACACACTTACACTTTATACCAGCATTCACTATGATCACTTATACACCACATCACTATGACACTTAATTTACCCAATAGACACTTACATTTACACTTATACACAATTGTGGTCACACACACACACACCACACTTACACTATACACACATGCACTATGATACTTATACACACATTCCCTACATTTGTCCATAGGCACTTACATTTACACTTACACTCACACACAGATTACTTACACTCAACCACAGATTTACTTACACTCACACACAAATTTACTTACACACACACACACAAGATTTACTTACACACCAGTATTTACTTAACACTTTGCACACAGATTACACACACACAACACACACACACACACACACACACACACACACGCACACACACTTACACACATAAAATATATAATTTATTAAAAAATTTTATGTTTTAATTAAACACGTACATTTAAATTAACTAATTCAAATATAACTAAAATTATTTCAAAGTTTCTTAAAACTTCTATAATAATCAATCATAATCTTTGAACAAAGAATTTATTATTAACTGTTAATACTTTTTGTTTATAAATTTATAACTATCAAGTTTTAAAATAACTTTTACTAAAATTTTATGAAATTTTATTAAAAACATATATTTTACGTACCTTAAAGCATTAAATCAGTAAATCAGTAAGGCCAGCCCCTAGCACCCCTCTACACCAAGCTATGCCACGTTTTGTTCTATTGACTTACTGCTTTACATCATATTTAGCCATGTTAATAAGTATAAAATAACAAAATAAGTTCTTCTCTGCTAACATAACATGTATTTTATTAAAAATCATTCTAAGTTTTTATTTAAAAATAACAATTATTCACTTACATTTATATATTCACTCGATGTTTAACTAAAAATATTTTCAAAGTTTTTTAAATAATTCGGTTTTTCTTATTATTATTATTATTATCTATGTACATTGAAACAATCCATCACGAGAAAAACACAACAACCGCACTCCTTACAGATACGGAAAACTGACCTCTCTCTGTAAATGTGTTGAAATAAACTACTTTAGGTCTAAATTTAGGATAATCCTTCTTGTAACCCGGGGCGATTTAAGCCTAAATGTCCAGAGTCCAAAAAATATTTTCAAACTGACCCTTTTTTCTGTTTAAAATGTGGTGCAATTAACTACGTTAGGCCTAAATTTAGGCCTAAATTTAGGATAAGCCTTTTTGTAGACGGGCTAATTTAATCCTAATACCAGGTCAAAAGGTAATTCCCGTAAAGACAAGAATCATTGTTATTATTATTTTTATAAATATATTTCAAACTGAAACATGCTGGATCGGTAAGATCCTTAATGCAGGTAAAAAAAGGAAATGTTTAATCTCTTACTTTGTGATGGTGCGGGTAATCCTATCTCTATATGACCTCGTATGTGATGGGTAGAGTTATTTTATCGTCTTTTGAAAATTAACTTTTGTTCTTTAAACTTTTATTTGAGCAGAGGTGTGTTTTTTTATCTTTTAGACCCAAACTCATTTTAAAAATCATAGTCATTTTAGCTGTTAAGCGGTGCACAAGTTATCTGATTTTTATTAAAAGTGTTTTATTTTTACTAATTGTTATCATATTTATAATAAATACTTACATTCAGGAATATTATTAATTTCACTAGAATAGATAATAAATTAATTCACTATTTCATAAGCTAACCACCAGGCCTCGCATGAGCCCCAACCGCAAAGGCAGCCAACCCCGCCACCGCTGGTGCGTCCCGCCGCGTCCCCGCCCGCCGCCGTACCCGCCCACCGCGTGCGCCCCCGCAGGCGCAAATTCCCGCGCGAAATGAAATATTATATATATATATTGGTGTGTGCGGTGTGAGTGTAAGTGTTCTATGGGTAGGCGGTAAGTGTCTATTGTGTTATGTGCGTATGTTGTGGATAAGAGGATATAGTGTATGTGTGTATAAGTGTAGTGTAAGTGTCTATGTAAGTGTAACTGCTTATAAGCTGAATCATCAATATAGGTGGTATCCAAAGATGAAGCCACTCAAAATTGAGTCATCAAAGATGAGCCATAAAAGTTTAAGGTACCAAAGCTAAGTTATTAAAAGTTGAGGCATCAAAGTTTGGGCATCAATGCTGAGGCATTCAAGTTTGAGGCATCAAAAGCTTGAGGCATCAAGTTGAGGCATCAAAAACTGAGACATTCAAAGATTGGAGGCATCAAAAGCTGAGTGCATCAAAGTTGGAGGGATTCAAAATATTCGGAGTGTGTGTGTGTTAAGTGTGTGTGTGTGTGTGTGTGTGAGTGTGTGAGTGCGTGTGAGTGTGTTTCTAAATAATAATAAACAATAGGCATGAAAGTAAATAAACACTAGTTATTAAATTAATAAAATGTTTTAAATAAATTATTACGCTATATGTGTAAGTGAGTGGGCGTAGTGAGTGTGTGTGTGTGTTGTTATGTGTGCGTGTTTGTGTATTGTGTGTTCTAAATAATAAATAACAATTAGGTATGAAGTAAAATAACACTAAGTATAATAAATAATTAAAAATAAAATGTTTAATAAATTATACGTTATATGTTGAAAGGGAGTGTGCGTGTGTGTGTGTGTGTTGTGGTGGTGTGTGGTGTGTGTATGTGTGACCGTGTTTGGTATGTTGTTCTAAATAATATAACAATAGGGTGAAGTAAATAACACAAGTATTATAATAAAATAAAAATAAAATGTTTTTAATAAATTATACCGTTATATGTGTAAGTGAGTGTGCGTGTGTGTGTTGTGTGTGTGTGGGTGTGTGTAGTGTGTATGTGTGTGTGTGTGTGTATGCGTGTTCTTAAATAATAATTCGCGCGGAAATATTGCGCCTGCGGGCCACGGCGCGGGCGGAACGCGGAAAATATTGCGCCTGCGGGAGCACGCCCGCGGTGGGCGGGTACGCGGCGGGATCGCACAGCGGGTGCCGGTTGGCTGCCATTTGCGGGTGGGCTCTTGCTGAACCCTGGTGGTTTAGCTTATGAACTAGGAATTAATTATTATCATTCTAGTGGAAATTAATTAATTAATTCCTCAATTAAGTTATTATTATAAATATTGGATATACACTTAGTAAAAAATAAAACACTTTTTAATACAAATCAGATAAATTTTTTGCACCGCTTAACAGCTAAAATGACTATGATTAAAATGAGTTTTGGTCTAAAAGATAATAAAAAAACACACGCTGCTAAAATAAAGTTTAAAGAACAAAGGTAATTTTCAAAAGACGATAAAAATAATTCTCGACCAAATCACATACGAGGTCATATAGAGATAGGGATTACCCCGACCATTCACAAGTAAGGAAAACATTTCCTTTTTACCTGCTTAAAGTATCTTACCGATCCAGCTTGTTTCAGTTTGAAATATATTTTATTTAAAATAATAATAACAATGATTTTTTTTTCTATACGGGAATTACCTTTTGCCTTGTTATTTAGGATTTAAATTAAGCCGTTCTACAAAAAGGTCTATCCTTAAATTAGGCCTAAATTTAGGTCCTAACGTAGTTATGCACCACATTACAGAAAAAGGTTCAGTTTTGAAATATATTTGACCTTGGAAATTAGGCTTAAAAATCGCCCCGGGTTACAAAAAGGATTATCCTTAATTTAGGACCTAAAGTAGTTATTCAACACATTTTACAGAGAGAAGTCAGTTTCGTATCTGTAAGGAGTGCGGGTGTTGTGTTTTCTCGTGATGGATTGTCAATTTTTTGCAATGTTACATAGATAAATAATAATAATAATAAAGAAAACCCGAATTTTTTAAAAAACTGAAATATTTTTAGTTAACATCGAGTGAAAATATAAATGTAAGTGAATGTTATTTTTAAATAAAACTTAGAATGATTTTTAATAAAATACATGTTATGTTAGCAGGAAGAACTTATTTTGTTATTTTATATTATTACATGGCTAAGGATGATGTAAAGCAGTAAGTCAATAGAACAAAACGGGCATAGCTTGATGTAGAGGGGTGCTAGGTGCTGGCCTACTGATTTACTGATTTAATTGCTTTAAAGGTACGTAAAAATATATGTTTTTAATAAATTTCATAAATTTTAGTAAAAGTTATTTTAAAACTTGATAGTTATAAAATTTATAACAAAAAGTATTAACAGTTAATAATAAATCTTTGTTCAAAGTTAATGATTGATTTATTATAGACATTTTAAGAAACTTTGAAATAATTTTTAGTTATATTTTTGAAGGAGTAATATAAATGTACGTGTTTAATTAAAACATAAAAATGTTTTAATAAAATTATACGTTATATGTGTAAGGAGTGTGCGACTGTGTGTATGTGTGTGATAATGTGTGTGAGTGTGTGTAATCTGTGTGCAGTGTAGTAATTGTGTTTGTAAGTAAATTCTGTGTGTGTGTGTTAAGTAAATCTGTGTGTGGTGAGTGTAAGTAAAATCTGTGTGAGTGTAAGTAAATCTCGTGTGTGAGTGTAAGTGTAACATGTAATTGTCTATGGATAAATGTAAGTGTCATTGTGTATAAAGTATCATATGAATGTGTGTATAAGTGTAATGTGTGTGTGTGTGTTTACCACATGTGTATAAGTGTAAATGTAAGTGTCTATGGGTTTAAATGTAATGTTCCATATTGAATGTGTTGATAAGTGTCATAGTGAATATTGTGGTATAAGTGTTAAGTGTGTGTGTGTGTGTGTGTGGTGTGGTGCTGTGCTGTGTGTGTATGTGTGTTCTAAATAATAATAAATAGCATGAAGTAAATAACACTAAGTATAATAAAAATAATAAAAATAATAATAAAAAAAAATAATAAAAATAAAAATAATAAAATAAAAAGTATTAAAACAAAATAAAAAGTATTAAAACAAAATAAAAAACATAATGTTAATAAATATATGAGTTAAAGCAGTAAAGCAGAAAGTTAAAACAGTAAAGCAGAAAGTTAAAGCAGTAAAGCAGAAAGTTAAAGCAGTAAAGCAGAAAGTTAAAGCAGTAAAGCAGAAAGTTAAAGCAGTAAAGCAGTAAAACAAAAGCATACTAATCCCCCCTTAGGTGTTAGGTCACACCTCTATTGATTTACTGATTTACTGCTTTAAGGTATGTAATGTTAATAAATATGTGAGTTAAAGCAGTAAAACATATGAGTTAAAGCAGTAAAACATGAGTTAAAGCAGTAAAACATGAGTTAAAGCAGTAAAGCAGTAAAACAAAAGCATACTAATCCCCCCTAGGTGTTAGGTAACACCTCTATTGATTTACTGATTTACTGCTTTAAGGTATGTAATGTTAATAAATATGTGAGTTAAAGCAGTAAAACATATAAGCTAAAGCAGTAAAACTTGAGTTAAAGCAGTAAAACATGAGTTAAAGCAGTAAAGCAGTAAAACAAAAGCATACTAATCCCCTCGGTGTTAGGTTACACCTTTACTGATTTTACTGATTTTACCTGCTTTTAAGGTATGTAATGTTAATGTTTTTAATAAAATTTCGTACAGTTGTAGTAAAATAAAATGTTTATATATCAGGCACTCTGGTTTTTTTCTTCTTACATACAATTTTTTAAAAATTTATAAATTAAAAAGTATTAAGTAAAAAGTATTAAGTAAAAATAATGTTAATAAATATATGTGTTAAATAATAGGTCTGTAATGAGTTACAGTTTTAGGTTCGCGAAAATGTTTTTAATAAAAAATGTTTAAGTATGAAATAAAAATGAATGACTTATAGTATATATATTTTTCATTCGCGCGGCGGGTCGCACCTGCGGGTGCGGGGCTGGTTGTCTTTGCGCGGAGGGCGCATGCGGCGCCCTGGTGTTCCAATTATGAACTAGGGGAAGACATTAATATTATCTCTGTTCCTTTAATGTAGGGAAGAGATGAGCCATTCTAAGAGATTTCATCAAAGTGATCATCAAAATAGATGTATCAAAGATGACGTCAATCAAAGATGAGTTCATCAAAGATGAAAGACTCTTCAAAGTGAGGCATCAATGCTGAGGCATATTATTGGCTGCGGGCATCAATGCTGAGCATCCAAAGTGAGGCACAAAGTTTGAGGCATCAAAATATCAGGTGTCATGTTTGAGTGCTTAAGTGTAAGTGTATCTGTGTGTGGGTGTGAGTGTAAGTGTAATAGGTTTAATGTAAAGTTGTCATAGTGTGTTATAAGTGTCATAGGAATGGTGTTGTATAAAGTGTCGTAGTGTAGTGGTGTATAAGCGTGTTAGAAAAAGACGAACTCATGTAGGAAGCATCCTAGCAACTTGTAATATACACCAATCGAATCCTCATACCTTATACCTAGGGGTAGACACCCATATTAGGGCTATTCTAGGCTCAGGGGAGGCTAGAAAAGTTTTGAAAAAAGTGGCACCAGTTGGCACTATGTGCCACTCACTTGGCACACTATTGTTGGCACTCACTTGGCACTCATGGCACTCACTTGGCACTCATTGGCACTCATTGGCACTCACTTGACACTCACCTGGCACTCCACCTGGCACTCATCTAATACTCATAGAAAACTAATAGAACATCACTAGATACTTCTTACGGTGTTTGGGAACCATCAAGCCATCAAGTTAGCGTGGGTCAAAATTGGCCCATGGTATTATGGCCCCAAGGTCAAGTCCGAAATATTCAGTTCAAACAAGGGATAAGGACATCAAAAAAAGGGCTAAGTCCCTAAAGGAAGGAACAAAAAATACCGTGGGCAAAAAATTGACCCATTGGTATCTGTTCAAGGGTGTGTTATTTGTGTGTGCGCACGGCGCACACGTGGTATAAGTGTAAATGTAAGTTTCTATGGATGAATGTCTGTATAACGTGTGTGTGTGTGTGGTGTATGTGTGGTTGTGTGTGTGTGTGTGTTGTGTGTGCGCACCGCACGTGTGTAGGTGTTCAAGTTAGGGTAGCTCCATACATGCGTACAAGTTAGGAAACGAATATGTGACGGGGCACGAGTTAGGAAAAAATCAGCATGGGCCAAAAATGGACCCCTGGTATATCAAGATTCAAGCCTAAATATCATGGTCAAACAAGGTTAAGACATCAAAAGGGCTAAGCCCCTAAAGGGTTAAGGACAATAAATTACTGTGGGTCAAATTTACCATGAAGGACAAAAAATTACCGTGGGTTCAAATTGACCCATGGTATCTGTCAAGGTTGGTCAAAACAAGGTAAAAGACCATCAAAAATAGGCTAAGCCCTAAAGAAGATCAAAAATTACCTGGCAAAATGGCCACGGTCGAAAAAAAAATAGGGGGCGTAAAGGGGGTTAATACGTACAACGGTTGCTGACGCAACCGTTTGGCGCAACCCTTCTTTCGAAGGGTTGCCCAAAAATTAGGGTTGCCGAAAAAATTAAGGTTGCCAAAAATTTGGGGTTGCCAAAAAATAGGGTTCTCAAAAAATTAGGGTTCTCAAAAAATTAGGGCTCTCAAAAAATTAGGGTTCTCCAAAAAATTAGGGGTTCTCAAAAAATTAGGGTTCTTCAAAAAATTTAGGGTTGCCAAAAAATACGTGGCGCCAAAAATGACCCATGGAAGACCAAAGGCTTGGTCGAAAAAAGGTCTAGGCCCAAAAGGTAAAGGCCCAAAAAGGTAAAGGACCCAAAAAGGTAAAGGCCCAAAAAGGTAAAGGCCCAAAAAGGTCAAAGCCCAAAAAATTCGAGCTAGGTCAGGTAAAAAATTTGGGGCTCAAAAAATACGGTTTGCCCAAATTTTAGGGTGGGGTAAAAAGGAGGTCAAAAAAGGTCAAGGTAGATTGGGTAAAAAAGGTCTTCCAACAGAATAGCTCCCCTACTACTTTATATATATATTATATATATATTATATATAATATATATATATATATATATTTATATATAATATATATATATATATATATATATATATATATATTATATATATATATATATATATATATATTATATATATATATATATATATATATATATATATATATATATATATATATATAACCGTGTATAAATTTTAACTAAAACTTCCCAGATTAAAATATTTAGTTTTAAAAGTTATTTTAAAAACTTAAAATGCACAAGCTTTCGAGCTCAAATCCAGAGCCCATCTTCCAAGTGCTAGATCAAAACTGAAGAAAATACAAAGTCAAAGAAACGGCAAAGTTAGAAAAAGGGCCTCAAGCTGGCAACCTCAAAAAGTCATTAAAATATGTGTTTCATTTTAAAACTTTATTAGTTTACAGATAAACACCATCGCTCACGAGCAGAGCCGTAATCTAGGAAGGGGTGTACTCATTTAACGTCCGAGCAGGACGAAGCCAAGCCCAAGGAGAGAATAGCTCACATTCTCCCACCCGACCAGTTGCGAACGTGGGACCCTCGCTTTGTTTTAAAACATCAATGGTATTGGAACCAATATTAATATTAAAAAAATTGTATTAGCTATTAAAAAACTCTCACTGAGTTTGCTGATTTCATGATTGGTTTTAATAATAAAGATGTGTACATCAATTTTGTGGTTCTTAGTTATTCTTTCATATGTAATGGCGAATTCCTGTCAACTGTCCTTAAACTATACTTATGCTGGTACATTCTTCGTTCAAAATCCATCTTTTCACCGTTGAAACGACGAAAGCCTCTTAACAATCAGAACAAGGAATCTTATATACTCCAGCATACAATGATGCAACTGATTTTGATGGTTTGAGCATTCTTTTTATAAAGTACAATAAACAATTGGTATTAAATTAACCTACTCAAAATATGATTTCACTGAACTATATGCTTGTGCTGTGAGATTAATAATGTATTTTTAATGTCAAAAGAGTAACTTTTATTTTTTGCTTGCATGGTTACTTTTTCTGTAAATGATACAGGATACGAAAGATTCTTGAAAACATTCTTAATATAATTAATTTCATTATCGTTAAATTGAGGACTCCACAGACTATATGTAGTACAGGAAAATTGTCCAATTAAACTCCTCTTTTGGTTTGTTTAGAGTGTGCTGAGTACCAATGCACATATGAATTTTAAAATGTGGTAAATTGTTTCTAGAATTAATCCCTAAAATGTTCATTCAGAAAGGGGAGCTTCCCAATTACTGCTTCTTCTAAAGTGAATTTATTGATGGGACACAGTTATATAGTTTATCTAAAACTGGCTGACACAGTCGGGATAATTTTAGGCATTATCAAAAGCAAAACATCGACATGCTTATAGCCTTATACCAGATAAAAGAATGGTTAATTGTTTGAAAGAAATTTCCTTTAGAATAGATCCATGAAAATATTTTACTTGGTGTTTCTGAAAAAGGTGATCTCATACTTAGTCCATTTATTTGTTTGTAAAATCATTATTTGAATTGAAAAAATGTAAGTGAGACAATTTTATTAGCTCTTTGAAAATTCCGAAGTTAACAGAGAAAACAATTTTAATTTGCCTTTGGAAACTTTAGCCACCATGGACGTGGTTTCGCATCCAAATGAACGAACCGAACCTTCTTCTGCTAGAAGCATGAGAGAGAGTGTGATTTTATGTTATAGTAAATTGTTCTGTTGTATGTGTTGGTCATGTTTTTAATGATGTATGGGTATCGACCTTAGTATAATTCACTATGCCGTAAGCTATAATTAAATGTTGCAGGAAATCTTCTACTGATGGCAGTTGTAATTTGTTGTGTCCAGCCAGGAACAGATATTGCAGTTCCTGGAAACGGTGAGCGCGCCCGTCGATCAGCTGGACAATTGTAACAATACTTGCTTATACTTATAATTGAATTCTATTTTATGAAATGATAGCGATATTTAGTATCCTTAATATAAAAGGTTAGCAAAAATATTAAAAAACTTTTCACAAGCCATTTCCGACACATGTTTTGTAAAGAAATTTGTTTATAAACAAAGTATCCTTCCGCAGTCCGCCAGTTTACTAATTCCCGAAATCGAGGATTTAACAAAGGGCACCTGACTGTGACGTAGAAGTACGCAAAACGGGCGCTGGAACGATGCATGTTGCGCCTGTGTGCCGGCTCGGGCTCGCAGTCAGGCTTCTGGAAACGCAGCTTATGATCCCTTACGATAAAGTTGCCAACTTATTAATTTTTCGGACCAAAAAAATAGTTACCCTGACAAATCAGTGAGTTTTAATATTCAAGTTCTAATAAATTCTAATGTAAATCTAATAAATACGATCTTCTAAAAAGAGATCATAACTATGAAACATTTTGTTCAATGTCAGTAGTTGCCAACTTATACATATTTTCCTTTAATGTACCCCTGGAAAAATCAAGTTTGTCCCAATACCTGGATCCCATTTTTCGAGTAGAGCAAAAAGAAAACCTTTTTTTTTAGATAACCATGACCTACATACCACAGTATACCTTTAGTTTTCCGTAAGCGTATTCCGTTATAATTTATTCAATTAATTCATACGTTCTTGATATGACAGTGGGAACTTACGGACGCAAGGTGCAATGGCCGGGAGGGGGTGCCATGTGGGGGGGTGGTAGTTTAAGTGGTCAAGGTATCCGCTAAAATATATACTAAATATAATTATATATATATATATATATATATATATATTATATAATTATATATATATTATATATATATAAAATTATATATATATAGTATATATATATAAATAAACCTAATAATGTAACGTTGATTAAAGGTTTAAATGAAATTAAAGTGAGGGAGTTTCTGAACATTGTGGACGAGTCGAGTGAAACATATTTAACACGTATCAAAGGTTTCGCAGTTAACTTAATTTTGTGAATTTTGTAAAGATTTGATGAATTTTTTCACTAATGTTCTTTAATAATAAGGTAATTGAGAGGGTCGGTTTTGTCAAATTTGTGGTCAAGGTATGAGTTGAAGAGTTAATGTCCGAATTTATAGTGGAAGGTAAGAAATTGGTACCACTAATATTTCACACACAAAAAAAAATTAACATTAATTTTTCTCTCTCTCTCTCTCCTCTCTCTTCTTGTCTCTCGCTCTCTCTCTCCTCTCTCTCTCTCTCTCTTCATCCTCTCTCTCTCTCTCTCTGCAGTCTAAATGGCAACCCGTGTCTTTCATTTGTAATTTAAATTTTAGAGGGAGGAGCAAACGGCAAACACATAAAACCTCACAATACAGTACAAGACCTGCCGTGGCCTCAATTAAAATTGTGACCAATTATTGATGAGGTTGTAAACTGTCAATTTCAAAAGGGAACGAATTATTTTTGATCATGTGGAGATTTCGGTTATAATCATATTATACATGTGTTCACAAGACAAAAAGAGTGTAAAAGATGGAACTTTTGGGGAGTCGTCGTCTTCTGTCTCACCTAAAAAAACTCTTCTTACCTAGACAATGGTCATCGAGATGGACTTTGGAAGACTCCGGTTACAATCATTCCTCTTACCCAATGAGAGTTTCATCAAATTGGTTTCATTAAACTGGATGTTAAAGGAGAAAAGATAAGGAAATTACAAATAAATCCTACAATATGGAAATTTGAATATTTTTTCTTTCCTTTTTTTTTTTTTTCCTGTTTTTTTTTTTTTTTACTAAGTTGTCACTAAACTAAGGTAGAATATCTCTAATTCTTAGTGAGGAGGACACCTACAAGGCTCGATTGCAAGTAAACAGCTTTGTAAACTTAAAGTGATGTGCGTGTTTGAGAGACGGAAAATTTCAATTAAGATTAGAATTATCGTCGATGAGATCTATATGTATGTGCTGCCCTTTTAATAAGTAACGAGATTAATAATCTTTCCAGCAGGAACAAAGAGAATGGAAAGAAAGTTCTAACGATCATTAACTCAAATAAGATTAAGAAGAAGTGAGCCGTACAAGGCAAGTTTAACACTTAAGGAGGAAATCTACAAGCAACCCATTATCATAGTCCACCTTTAAATTTTTTTTTGAAATGATCTACAATTTCCCGTAAGATTTTAAGTTATGACTCTGCAGGAAGTTCAAAACAAAATAGATTAAGTTTTTAAAGAATAATATATTGCTTTTACTTGTAAATCATAATAATATACAAACAGGAATCACTTATTCCTCTCTCTCTTCTCTCTCTCTACCTCTCTCCTCTCTCTCTCTCTCTCTCTCTCTCTCTCTCTCTCTCCTCTCTCTCTCTCTCTCTCCTCTCTGCTCTCTCTCTCTCTCTCTGCAGTCTAAGATGGCAAATCACGCATACACAACAAGACCATTATAGCGTACCTCTCCGACTAAATAAAAAACAACCCAACAATGTTCTTAATACATCCGTCATTTGGCCCCACAACCGCGATTTATACTATATTATATATAATATATTATTGAAACTTGGAAAGTATTAAAAGTAGAACAATATTTTAATAAAGGCCTATTTTTTAGGCTATATTGACCCTCCCGTAACCCTCACTGTCCCATAAATAAAAGCCCCCGTGCTGGGAATAACCCAGAAGCCCAACCCAGACTATAAAGAACCTAGAAACTATTATAACTTAAGTATGAGTATAGAGTAATATTGTGATATTGAGCCTAAAAATATATATAATATAGATACAGTGAAAGAGGAATAAAATAGTCCTCCAAGTTCTAAAAATAAAGATATAGGTTATCTTTAGAGGAGGCTCTAGAAGCTTATTTTTTTTTTCCCTCTGAACCTTGGTTTGAAATAATTTCTCAGTAACGTAACGTCTATGATATCTATCCAAAAAACATAAACCTACTGTACTTATTTCAATTAACGACCTATAATAGCTTCAACATTTAAAAGAAAATAATATATTTATATTGAAAATACGTATTACCATATTGAACCTGCCTTCCTCCTCAAACTATTATAGGCTTGTCTGGTCCATGATAATTTTTCAGCCTATGACCAGTTCGTTAGTAAAGCCTAAACCGTGATATTCTGCATCATGCTAGTCCTCATGTCTTACAAGAGAATCCGTCTTAATTTAGTTCCTGCTCAGAAACTCTGTTAAATTTCAAGTACCTGATGTTAATTTTAATCTATGTGTTTTTGTAAGTGACCTGGGCAGCCATCCCAACTAAAACCACATGTGATGCAGATTTAACACAGGTACACATCTTTAGAGTTGGTAAAAACTGGAATTTACCTAAAGAATTGAAGGTAGTTCTGATCGTTCAGGCGGTTAGGTAGAAAATAGGGGCCGAGGAGATTGTGATTAAGTAATCCCAGCCACACATTACATTTAAATTCGTGTTGGTAATGGTGTTCCCTGATTGCCTGAGGATTCTCCTGCGACCACACTTAACTGTTCCTCTAGTTGTGGGTGCCACGTCTACTGAAGATGGCTTCGTCTGTCAACAGCACAGACTCTGGAAAACGTCTGTTCGTATTACATTGCGAGATGAACTATTCACAAAAGTCGCATCGACGTCCTATGTCACTGGGCAGTAAATGTGGTACACTTTGCAAATGATATGCATGGCGTCCATCCGCCGCCAGTATTCTCCATATTGCTGAATGTGGAGCAGCACGTTCCCCCTCCGATCTACGTACACTCGATGATGGGTTTGCGTCAAAATACTGGAGAATGTCATGGGCACGATGACAGTGGCGAAGTACCACATAAACTCCATCCGCAATGCCAGCCGGTCTAAGTGTTCCAGAATCACATAGTTGCTGATACGTCCTTGTGAAAATAAACATATGCTGCAACCATCTCGTTGGATACCGCACGGCATATGGACGCCGGCCTCACTTGCATTCCCGTCACATACTCCGTACACGTGCACAATATCAGCATACTCTCTGTTGGAATACTTGTGGGGCATCAAAAAACGTATGTAATAATTTGATACACGAATATTACAACATGACAATATTAAGACAATGTGAACGGTGGAGACATCACACCTGTATGTTGGTAAACTAACTCTGCGATAAGTTATTGCTTGACTCATTGTGGAGGTACAGTTCCATTGGTTGTAGTTTGCCCACACACTACCTCCATATTTCAAGACTCGTAGGCTTGTTTGCTGGTGTCGCAATATTTACTTTAAACAGTTGACTGGTGTGAGCTCTATCTCCGTAACGAAACGTTGACGAGCACACATGTATAGGATAATGTGCTCCTATTTTCCATCAATGTACCTGTATATGAAATGGTGCCTTTTCATTCGGGTAAACCCTGAATATATATATATATATATATATATATATATATATATATATATATATATATATATATATATATATATATATATATATATATATATATATATATATATATATATATATATATATATATTTATAGGGAAGTGATAAAGACGAAAGGAGCTTCCTGTCAGCAGCATTCGTAACTCCTTTCAGAGAGAAGTCGAAGAAAATCTCAACAAGAGTGACGAGGAGGAAGTACATTAGAACTGGTCGAAAAAAATGCACTTCTTTTTCGGGTATTAAATTAAATTCGATATGTCGTTTTATATTTCCAGTTTGCTCTTTGATCTTCATTATTTGGTATTCTGCTTCAAATGCTGTCTAGTGAATGTTATCTTTATTATGTGGGAGTAATGCTCACGTAGGGTGGAGCGAAAAAAGTCAAATTGATATTTTCGAGTCGCTATAGTGCGGAAAAGTTGCGATTGGTGGAATACAAGTTTCATTAAAGCTCTTAATTTGAAACAGTAATTAATTATATTATCTGTCAGCAATTTGCAAAGAATATATTGTCCAGAAAGAAATATTTAATCATAGTTTGGATATATAAGTAAATAAATAAATAAATAAATAAATAAATAAATAATAGTAATAATTAATATTCAATAAATGAATATTTAAAAAATATTGATGATTAAAAGAGAGAAAAATAAACAAATAAATCTAAATAATCATCAAATAGATAATTATACTTAAATAATATTTATCTCTTTCTTCTCAACTTTCACACTTACAAGTTTTAAAAGTGTTTATTAAATTTTATTCTAGCACATGGGTAAGCATGAGAAGATGATGCAACTCCCATTTGACAATGGAAAGATTTTGAAAATGATTTAGTAATGTAAATAATATCGTTGTTTATTCTCTTTAATTTCCAAAATTTTATTCTAGAAACTAAAAATGAATGTCTACTACTACTATTTAGCGTTTCAAACATCATTACTAAACGAATCTTTGGGTAGGGCGTTATTGTAGTCTCTCTCTTTTCTTTTCCATACGTTTTCCCTTCCTTTTTCCGCACATTTTAGGCTACCTTCTTTTTATGCTTTCATTCAACTTTTTACCTTATCAACGTTTATTTATTTTATGAGCATTCTATTCTCTTCCTTATAGCCTCTGGAGATTTGTGTCTTTTGACTCACTTTCGCAAATCTTGATGCTTAAATTCTTCCCTAAGTTTCTCGAGAAGTCTGAATACTTTTCGGTTAGGCTTTTCGTTCATAGGCGAATCGTTTTTTCGTTCTCGTTCATTCGCTCAGATTCTTCAGTCAACGTCACACGTTTTCGCTCTGCGCTCCTTCTTGCCTTATTCCGCCGCTGATATCCAGTTTGTAACATGATCTACCATAATGTTTTAATATAGTTTGTGCATTTTTCTTTCAAGCTCGTAAGCACAAGGTTAGTAGTGAATAATTTATATTTAATATTTCGGTGTTAATACAATTATAATTATTAAGTGTTTACCAAATATGAAATATTAAAATAAGGTGTCTTAAATATTATTATTATAGTGTAAAATTAATATTGTGTCACAGTGTGTTGTTTACAGTATTTTCTTATTAAATTTTCTTAATTTTAAGTTACGAAATTGCATCTTGTAAAAGGCCCCTCTGGCAAAAATTTTTAATGTTAATAACTATTTTTTATATATTTTGTTATTATTATTTTTGTTGTTGTTTTTATTATTATTTGCTCCAAAATTTTTGCTCTTAAGAAGTTTTGGCTGTAGATTTATCTACTGATTTTTTGTGAAGTAAACTGTAAAAGTAAGAAACTCTACTGTGTTTTTTCCCCATTGTAGTCCCAGTCCGGCGACTTCAAATTGGTGACCTGGACCAGTTACTACTAGAACTTCATCGTTTTCACCTCTTCGCCAGTGCTTTCTACAGATATCCTACAGAAGCTGTTGTATCCTCTCAAGCCTTCAAGAATGTGCTGCTGTTATTTATATTTTCTTTCATCATTAATGCTTCGGGGGCCCTGCTTGTAGAACTTGCAGCGCTTTAGGGGGCTTTTGCTCCCTTCCCATTTTGAATTTTTCTTCGGTCATATTGACCATTGATTTTATTGGTGTATATCCTTCGTAATTTTAAGCATTTTTATTATTATTATAAATTTTTAGCTAGCTTAGGTTATCACAGTGTACCCCTGTGGCTCGTTTTACTGGCTGTGTTTTTTAATATATATATTTTTTAAATATGTTGCCTCCATCAGATGCTATTCTTCAAAATGTTAATGTTAGTGAAAATCCGGCTCCAACTCAACCTCCTAAAAATGCATCCACATTTAATTGCAAATTTATTGAAAATGAATTAGACTTGACCTTTACGCTCCTTGAGCTGCAGTTGAAGGCAACTTCGGAAAGTGAACGTTTTAGGGCCTTGTTAGGCATTCTCCCAGTCAAGGTATTGCAGAGATTACGTGATATATTGCCTCAGTTGCAAATTAATAATCAGCCATACACCCATTTAAAATCCGAATTGTTAGCTAGGCTAGGTATCAATGATAGCGAAAAAATAAAGAAACTATTGAAGAACGAAAGCCTCGGAGACAGGGTACCATCCACCTTATTATCTGATATGCTAGGTTTGCTCGAGGGACCCCCTGTCGGTCTCTGTATTAATATAGTGCGCCAATTGTTTTTGCAGAAGCTCCCTACTGAGCTTCAATTTCAGCTAGCTACACCTGATCTGAATGGTACACTACACGAGCTCACTGCTTTTGCAGACCGAATAGTAAAGGCACAGCCCCTTGCGGCCCAGACTCCACCACCTAGTGCCTTGTTTGTCTCCCCCTTGCCGCTAGGTCAAGGGTCACAGCTACCAGCTAACCGCAGGCGCAAGAATTATTGAATGCAATCAACTATCCTTCTGCTCAAACAGCCGTGCTTGAGACACGAATAGCCACATTGGAAAATGTTATATACGACCTTACAACAAGGATTCGAACTCTTGAAGCTCGTCCTACTTATTTTCAGTCATATCCTTCGCCTTCTCCTCCCTCCTTTCCCCACTATCCTCCTCCTAATCCTTTCTCTCACTATCCTCGCTTTGATTCATAGCATCGACGTTTCTATCGCCGGTCACCCACTCCTCCTCGCCAAGCTGCTGCAGCTCAACCGCACCACCAGCCTCAATCTACGCCATTTTCTCAAACTTCCACCACACCTACGCACCACATTACACAGGGAGTATGTTTAAATCATCAGCGATGGAGTTATCAGAATCTCAATTGCTAATCTTGTGCTTTCAATTTAAACCCCGATGTCACACCATAAAAACACACGGTGTAGCAAATTCTGCGTCCAATCTTCTTTGTGTTTATGATCTTTCTACCGCTTCGTCCTATCTCATCGATACCGGCTCCATCTTCAGCTCCGGCTTCCATCTTCAGCTCCGGCTTCACCTCCAGCTCCGGCTACACCTACACAACCACCGCTAGTGCCAGCACCTCCTGCACTACACGCAATCTCATCATCGTGCGCATCCCTAGCAAGCCACACAATTCATCCACCCGCATTCCCTAGCGAATTTCTCCATTCCTCCACCCGCATTCCCGGCGAATTCGTCCTTCCTTACCCTTCTCCTACTACTTCGGATCAGCACACCTTCCTCGCCCGCCTTCGTCAGTGTGCTGATTCTTGGAAGCCTTCCTTACCTCGTCAGTCTCGTCGTGCTACGTACATTCCCTCCGAATTGCCTCCTGTACACATGTGTTGGTTCGTCACGACTCTCATCGCGGTCCACTTCGGGCCCGATACGACGGTCCCTTCCGTGTGTTACAACGTCACCGCAAGTACTTCTCCCTTCAGAAAGGATCCAAAGTTGAGAACATCTCGATTGACAGGATCAAGCCGGCATTCCTGGATGCTGATCCCGCTTCTTCAGTTGACATGCTCCCACCTCCTGCACCCATCCCTCCTGTTCCTCCTCGTTCTAATCCGTTGTTACCTATCCCTCCTCTTGCCTCTTCCCCTTCGCAACCTCCTGTTCCTCCCTCCTCTCCGTCTGCTCCGCTGTCCATTCTTCCTTCTCACAGTCCTCTTTCGTCGGTTAGTTTTCCTCCGCCCACTCTTGCCCCGGTCAGTCCTCTTCCTTCCCATTCGTCAACAACTCCGCCTACCTCTCCTTCTCCCAGTTCTTCTCTTCCTTATCCTAAGTCCCGTTCTGGTCGAACTCTCCGTCCTACGGTTTGAATTACTCCGTAAACACTACTGATGTCTACTGGGGGGTAATGTTACCCTCTCTCATTTCCCCCTCTCTCTCTCTCTCTCTCTTCTCTCTCTGTCTTCTCGCGCGCGCGCCTCATTTGACTTTTTCCGAGTTTAAAAACGTTACCTACGCTTTAGCCCGTTTTCTTTCTCGTTATGCGCTCTTCACGGAATGTTTGTCTTAATCCTCGCTCCTGAATTTGCCACGGCATTTGTGGTGTTTATATGATTTCTTTAGCCACTGATTAAGTCAATCCTTGTCTTTAGTTTTGGTGAATCAAAATGAATACTTTTAACTGTTTTTGTGAATCCATACAATACTTAAGCCTGGGGTACGTGTTTATTCTTTGAGTGTGTTTTTTCTCTTATAAAAATAATATTCTGTTTGTAAACGGTGTCCATATTTTTTTGTTTTGTTTTACAGATCGCCACCACTCACGGGCTGGACCCTTCTCAAGGAGGGGGCGGAGAATAAAACATTCAAAAAAAACCCCACCCAATCCCCAGTCTAACGCAAAGTTTTCAGGTGAGCGCAGACGTGGGCTTTAAAGAGAGGAAGATTAAATATAGTTGGAAAAACAGAAGAAGGCAAGGAGTTCTACAGAACAGAAGTAGCTGGAAAGAAAGAGGCACTACAACGAACAAGTCTGGGGTTCGCAATACTCACGCAAAATTCGTGCGAGAGCAAGGCACTCCTTGTGCTACGAGGGAGACGCAAGGATGGTGAAATGCGAGAGGTCAACTCCCCCGAGCATCTGCCGCCGTAGTACCTATAGAAAAGGGATAGAGCGCCAACGTTACGTCGCAGAGATAGAGGGTTAAGAGAGTTTGAAAGTAAGGGACAGTTTATTAGTCTCTTAGCTTTAGACTCAACCCTATCCAACAGAAGGGTGGAGCCGGAGCCCCCCCAAATGTGAGAACAGTACTCCATACAATGGGCGAATAAGGCCCTTATATAACTGGAGTAGCTGTGCAGAGGAAAAAAATTCCCACAACCTGAACAGAACTCCCAGCTTCTTTGAGGCCACCTTAGCAACCATAGAAATATGAGGTTTCCAAGATAATTTGTTGTGTTAAGACCAAGAATGTTTATGTTATTCACAGGAGAGACGTTAGAGCCGTCGAAGGAAATAGGAAAGTTGGGAGGTATTTTTGAGAGGGAGATGTGAAGTTGAGTTTTTTAAAGAGTTGAATTTACAATGTTGCGACCCCACCGGGAAATCCCATCCAGATCGGCAAGAATAGAATCGAAATCTAAAGACGAGAAGCAACCTAGGCAAAAAGAGGGAGTTAGATTTGAAAGAGCTAAGAATTAGAGTTGTCGCTACAAGAGTGAACAGAGCTGAAGTACAGCTGAGGAGATCGTTGATGAAAAGTAGAACAGTTGGAGAGAGAATGAACCTTGGTGAAACACCAAGGCGTAACAGGAAAGGAGGAAGATAGATGCTCCACCAATAAGTGCTATATGATGACTGAGAGAAAACTAGAGAAAAGTAAGCAAAGAGAAGGAGGAAACCCAAAGGAAGGAGCTTAGAGAGCAGTGACGCGTGCCAAATCCGGTCGAAGGCCTGACAGTGTCAAGCGCTACCACACAAGACTCCCCAAAGTCCCTAAGGGCAGAAGACCATAAATCAGTTAGATAGGAAAGTATGTCACCAGTTGACTTCTGGAAACACGAGTTAGCATTTGATATCTTGAAAGAAAAGAATGAGACTCATATGATCCAGGAAAGAAAGCAAGAAGAGTTTGGGTATTTTAGATGCTAATACAAGTGAGCTATAGGCGATAGTCAGAAGGATCAAAGGCTACTCTTTTTTCGGGATCGGTTGACATATGCGAGCTTAGCACTGAGGAAAAGTATTAGTATTAAGACATAGAGAGTAGAGTTAGGCGTCAGCTCGAAAGCACACTCCCGCAAACACGGGGAGAATGCCATCCAATACTAGCCTTCCGATTGTTCATGAATCCCAGGATCCTGTACACACTGTGTATAATACAGGTAGAGACATGGGAAACCTGAGAGGAGAAGGAGAATGAGGGATGCCAGAATCGTCCAGGGTAGAATTAGATGAAAAAAAGGAGGCCGAAGAGATTGGCCTTTTCAGAAGGAGAGTTAGCAACAGAACCGTCAGAGCGAATAAGGGGAGGAAAGGCAGATTTACAAAAGTTGTTAGAGATGTTTTTGGCAAGGGGCCAGAAATTTTTATCAGTAGGAGAACCAAGCAGGTTGTCGCACTTTCTTTTAGTGAAAGTACGCTTAGCCTGACGAATAATATCCCTGCAACGATTCCGAGCAGAATGAAAATTAGTAAGAGTGATAGGAGAACGAGAGTTTTTCCATGCCCGATACGCAATGTCTCTCTCCTTATATATATATATATATAATAATATACAAAATATCGAAACTGCTATAAGCTTCGGAGAGCCTAGATTATACTTTGCAATATTGCTAGCACGAGTTATCAAGAACTTGCAACAAATCCGTTCGTTAAGACCAATATAGATTACACAATTGACGAAAATTTAATCTAAAGCAGATTAAATTAATTACAAAAAAAATCTTTGAAAGATATAAGGTTTTAAAAAAGTGATATATAAGTACAATTGTGAATCTAAATTAGCCTTACCTGAATTTGTTGTTTCAAAGATTTTTGCTCTTTGAATAAGATCTTGATAGTCCATAGATAACTCTGCCTTATGGTTTTAGTAATCTATCTCTTAAAATCTTAGTTAGGGTAAATTTGATTGGTGAGAAGGTAAAGAGAATAGAGATAGGTTGATAGTGAAAATATTTGAAAAGAAATGAAGAAATTTACCTCTATACCCTTTTTACATTTTGATTATTAACTTTGATTACATTACACAAACACGACTAAATAGTACCGCTTTGAATTAGAAGTGAAGCTTGTTGTGATTTTTTAGTGAAAATTCTGGTGAATTATATCCACAGGGACAAAAATATAAATTCCACCAAAACTAATACTGTAGCTATATAGCTAATAGTTTCTATATCCTAAAATAAAATACTATATCCTAAAATAAAATACTAAAATGAGCAAAATAGAAGATATATATGTGAAAGTATATAATAGTTTTTATATCCTCCCACTGAAGAGTTGCAATGAAAACCATTGCAATTAAAAGAATTAAAGTTTTTTACAAATCAGATAAATTCCTGCGAAGGAATTCTTGACACTTGACAGCAGCCTGTCTAAGAGGTCTTTCTTTGACTGAATTGAGCGGAGCAATTTGATTCTGTTGAGAGTCAAGTTGAGGTGAATTTATACCTGAAGTTGAAGGTTGTACATCTACAATAGCAGTATCACTATTACTTTGAATAACTGAATTTGAATTTGATTGATCAACTTGATCTGTATTTTCATTGTTTTGACCATCTGAATTGGAGAGATCACTGCTTGTTTCAGCATCAGTTTCTCCACTGGAGACAGAGTGGGTAATAGATAACTCCAATGGGTAGAGATGACAAATAGAATAGTGACAGGTTTGTCCATCTCCCTTTTTTAATAACACACTCCTGATCTTATCGTCATCACCAACAATGACTTCCAGAACTCTACCCAAAAGCCAGAAGGGTCTAGGCTTGTTAGGTGTGTGAATCAGAACTATATCTCCAACCTTAATTCTGTTGGTCCACTCTGACTGATAGAGATTTCTACTAGTCTGGCGCAAATTTAATAGATAAGACTCATACCATAATTCCCTGAAAGTCTCCAAAACTCTACCTTGAGCAGTTAGAGTTATGGCTAAGTCTTGTTGTGAGGGAGGAAGTTTTTTCCATATGGGGGTGGAAACTTCATTGAATATGAGGTTTGAATTGCCATAAGGCTTCAAAAAGGAATTTGGAGCAATAATTTCCAAATCATTATCTGATGACCTATAGGTTAAAGGTCTTGAATTGATAACATTGGTGATATTTGAAATACTTGTTAACAGTTGAAAGTAAGTTAAGGTTGCTCTACCTATTGTTTTATAGAGACATCCCTTAACTGTTCGTATCATTCTCTCCCAAACTGATCCCACCCAACTGGAATAGACTGGAATCTTGTAATGTTTGATGTTATTGATACGCATATGTTCGGAGAACATATTTGAAGACAAAGATTCTAACAGTATATTTCCACCTTGTTTGAAATTCCTGGCATTATCTGAGTACAAATTGGATGGTATGCCATATATATTTGTGAAACGTTGGAATGAAAGTAAAAAGGATTCAGTGGACATATCTGGAAGGACATCAACATGAATAGCTCTGATATTAAGGCAGGTGAAAATTAACAGATACATTTTTTGAAATTCCTTATCATTAATCTTTACAACGAGATGCCCTGTAAAGTCCACGCCAGTATGCTCAAAAGGACGCACAAAATTAACTCTATGATGAGGAAGATTAGTCATTTTTGGATATTTAAAGGGTATACTGTTAAATTTTTTGCATACTATACAGTCTGACAAAACATTTTTTACAGCCTGCCTGGCCTTGGTAATCCAGAAGCCATGAGCTCTGATGAAATTGATAGTGGTTTGAACACCCAAGTGTTGACATCTTGAATGAAAGTCTCTTATTATTAATTTAGTGAGATGATGATCCTTGCCAAGAAGAATTGGATTTATCACATCATCATTATATAAAAGTGTCTTGGCAATTCTACCTTTGGATCGGATTAGGCCTTTATCATCTATGAATAAGTTAAGTTGATTGACCAGCGGTGGAATTTCATCCTTTTTAGGATTTTGGAGAAATAATATCTCCTTAGAAAAACAATGCTGCTGCATTATCTTCAACCAATAGAGTTGGGCTTTCTGATCACAATCTTCATCCAGCCCTTTACTCCTGCTAATGAATTTGAATATTTTTGAAGTTACTTTATAAAGCCTATGCACACTTGAGTAATCTTTAAATGGTAACAAAGACTGAGAAACAACCACAGATGTGTTACATTGTAAAGTCTTTTCCTTATTGGCCTCAGACAAACATTTAAGTTTACTAATAGGCCATTGAGATTGATCTAAAAGAATCCAAGAAGGACCCTTTAGCCATAATGGCAATTTTGAAAGAAAAGTAGAGGTTGTAACACCTCTGGTAATCAGATCTGCTGGGTTTTCAGCAGTATTGATGTAAGCATAAGAAATGGATACATTGTACTCTAGCTCAACTTGATTTTTGATTTGATAAATTTCTTTGAGCCTATTATGTAAGCATAAGAAATGGATATTTTTATTTTTTGCTCTTCCAGATAGGAGCCATGAAAGGACAATTTGAGCATCTACAAACACCTTTATGTTTTTGAACTGAACATTAGAAAATTCTGATAATATTGATTTGATACATTTGAAAAATAAGAACACAGATAACAACTCTAAAGAGGGCAAAGCCCTAGATTTGAGAGGGGCCACCTTGGCCTTTGAGAATATTAAATTAGAACCTTGACCTATACTATAAACGACAAAACCATAACAAGAGGATGAAGCATCACAAAATACAAATAAAGAGTTTGAGGGAGAAGGTGAGAAAGCACACCTTTCAATTTCAATATTATGTAATTTATTTAAATCTGAACATAGTGAAGACCAGGAAACTAAAACATCAGCAGGGACCTTTTCATCCCAATCGAGACCTAATTGCCATAATTTCCTAATTAGTAACCGACCTCTTAAAGTTACGGGTAAAAAGATATTTAAAGGATCAAAAACCTTGGACACAGCAGATAACAACAATCTTTTGGTATTTGCATCAGCATTTACTGAAAATTTTGCTAGTTTTAACTTATCTGTAAGAGGATTAAAAAGATATCCAAGAACCTTATCCTCTGATTCCTGATGTTGAACTATTCTACCCTCTTCTTCCATAACAGTTCTTAATTGATCATTATTAGAGTCCCAACTTCTAAGATGGAAACCACCATCTTCCATTCTTTTGTTGCATTCATAATAAAGTTCTTTTAAATGTTGTAGATCATTGCCACTAATAATTAAATTATCAACAAAAAAATTATTTAATAGAATCTGAGTACATGCATCATCCTCATAAGACTGAGCATGATGCTTAATGATATAATTGAGGATGAAAGGTGAGGATGTGAAACCAAAAACAATGGTTGAGTATCGATAAGCCTTTAATTGACCATTACTTTTCCAAAAAAAGCAAAAGCGATTGCGGTCTTCGATAGATTTTAACTTAATCTGAAGGAAGGCTTGTTTAATGTCTGCTAACATGACAAACTGATTTGATCTGAACCGGAATAAATGACCTAACAAGGAGGACATAAGATCTGGTCCAGTATAGGCTGCCTCATTTAGAGATGGTAAAGAATTAGTTTTAAGAGAACAGTTAAACACAGGCCTGACCTTTGTTGATACTTGTTCATCAGTTTTGATAACAGGTCTGTGAGGAACCCAAATATAATTTTTATACTCAGAGGGAGATACACTGAACTCTTCAATAATACCATCAGCTAATTGTTGCTGAAAGACATCATCATAGGCTTTAACTAAATCTTTACTTTCCAAATTTTTATGAACTCTATTAAGCACTGCAAGAGCAATGTTATAGTTTGATGGCAACAAAGGAAGTTTATCTTCAATCCATGGAAGATCTATATGATATTTTCCGTCTTTAAACTCTATACCACCTTTGAATTTTTCAATCTGTTTCAAATCATCTTCAGATTTATTATTATTCATACCTTCTATACCTAAGGACTCTAATTTGAACATGTTTTCTAATCCTTGCTCTACCTCAGAATTACTTAGTATGTGGCTTAAAGGATTAAAATAAGAATGTACAGGGTTTAAGACTGCATTAACTAAAGTATGGTTAACCTGCAATTGATTTTGATTTAGATTTTGATTTTGAATATGATTATGATTTTGAACAATTGATGATGGATTTGAAACTCTTATTTGATTATTGTATATAAAATTAGTAATATTTCCAAATGGAATAATAGAACCATCTCTTAACTTAAAAGCAGATCCACTCATACATTTAATCAATTCTAGTTGAGGGAAATACTCTATTAAATCGATGCCAATTAAGGCATCCAAATCGAAAAATGAGTTATTAGACTCTTTATAGCCAGAATCAGCCAATTTGTAAGATTTATTTTTTAAATTAATTAGAGCCTGATCTACGAACTTAATCTCGTAACTTAATTTAAGATCCTCATCAACCAAAAGAGGAAGGGTGAAACAAGACTGGTCCATATATACATCAAGAACAGTCTCTTTCAAAGTGCGGGTGCTAATACCTAAATAAGTTTTTATATCGTATTGAGTGCTTTGATGATTCTCTACAGATATATTGAGTTTATCCAACACTCTTTTAGAAAGGTAGGACCTCTGTGAGCCACAGTCGACTAGGCATCGAACTGAAGCCGAAACTTTACCCCTACCAATCCTTATAGTAATTGATGGCAACAAATATAAATTGTTGGTGCTTTGACTAAAACTAAGACATACATTTGTGAGGGTGGAACTTTTCCTTTGCTTACAAAGAGCTGTAATATGACTTCTTTTATTGCAAACTTGGCAACTAAAAGAAAGTTGCTCCTCAAGTCCAGGACACTGATCTGCAGTATGTTTAGTACTTGAACATTTGGGGCATAGATTTATTTCATTACACCTTTTAATTCTTAACTCATAGGTTTGATAAACATTGCAATTGGTCATCACATGACCTTGGGATGAACAAAACTTACATGATTTTGAATAACCTTTGATTTTAGAAGTGGAAGAATCAATACTATGAGAAGCTTCATTTCCACTAACTTCATTAGTATGAGTTTTGAAATTTTGCAAAGCAGAATTAGAATCAGGCCTATTAGATTTTAAGGACTCATTCGTCCTTTGATTTTCATTATTTTTAAATTTAAAATTAGTTTTATCCGAAGTATTTATATTTTTAAATTTTGAATAAGTATTATAGGGAGGGACTTGATTGAAATTTTGACCTTTATTATGATTTGACGTTTTAACAATATTTTTGATAACTTCATTATAACTATCGAATATTTGATTCAAATCAGGGTAATTGGTATTCAACTTGCGAGTAATTTCTTTGACTACCACATTAGGTAATTTTGATAAAACTATGTGGCTAAGTACTACTAATCCTGTAGCCTCCTCAAGATATTTGAGGTTATAACTCTCAAGTTCATATATTAATGTCCTGATATCATTTAAGTAAACCCTAGTCGCATTATATGTTGGGTCAAATACTGGTTTTAAAGATATTATTTTTTAACAATTTCATCAATGAGAAAATTTTCATCTAAAAACTCTTTATCTAGAAGTTCAAGAGCTTTATTATAATTATTATCACTAATAGAAAGATTCTGAATTAGGGAGTACGCATATCCCTTTAATTTATTTTTTAAGCAATGAAGTTTAATGGATTCACTTAAATTTTTTTGTAAATCTAAGGAGCTCTTAAATTTTGAAATGAAGGTTTTATAAGCAAACTTATCAGTTTCATTGCCCTCAAAGAAACCACAATCTATAGCTCTAAGAACAGATTCACTGAAATGAGAGCAAGTATTTTTTGGAGGGGTGGCATTTTGATCCCCTTTAGATTTTAATTCACTTAATTTTGATTTAATCGAGCATTGGTACTGAATCTGACTACACAACTCCTTTTTATGAAGCTCAGGAATGAGGGAGTCAACTTCATTATCGTTGTACAATTTTATTATACTTGTATCCTTTTGTTTAATATCTTTTAACAACGACTCTACTTCCTCTACAAGATCCTTTACATAAACTGCATCTTTATCTTTATTATTATCTGTAGGCCTACTCTCTATCTGACTAAGATAAATATCTACTTGTGCCTTGAGGGATGAAATGGCTTGAACTATAGGCTTTGATTTTTTATTAACTTTATCGAGAAGGGCTTGTGTCTCTGGGTCAGACATTTTCGCTGAAATTTGGCTAGAGTGACCCAAGGACAAATAAAACCTTGAAGAAAGATGAAATAATGAAAGATAGCCTATCACCAGGCCAAATTATTTGATTTGAATTTTGAAAAGGTTTAGAAGACCACACACACAAAAAAACAAATTTTGAGGTTGAAAATGACCTAGGCCTAGGCCTAAGTTTGAGCTTGAATTTTTTAGGAAATCACTGTAATGGAAGGGTTAGGCAATGATGCATTGCTTACCTAACTCTCATACCAAATTTTGAATTAAATACCCTAAGACTAACTAAACTTAGGACAAAAAAAAACCCATAGGCTAGTCTCGATAGGCCCACGTGGCTTCTACCGTTTCTATTATTTTCTTATATTAAAATAAACCTTAATTTTAAATGATTTTGACCTAATAATACACAAAATATCGAAACTGCTATAAGCTTCGGAGAGCCTAGATTATACTTTGCAATATTGCTAGCACGAGTTATCAAGAACTTGCAACAAATCCGTTCGTTAAGACCAATATAGATTACACAATTGACGAAAATTTAATCTAAAGCAGATTAAATTAATTACAAAAAATTCTTTGAAAGATATAAGGTTTTAAAAAAGTGATATATAAGTACAATTGTGAATCTAAATTAGCCTTACCTGAATTTGTTGTTTCAAAGATTTTTTTGCTCTTTGAATAAGATCTTGATAGTCCATAGATAACTCTGCCTTATGGTTTTAGTAATCTATCACTTAAAATCTTAGTTAGGGTAAATTTGATTGGTGAGAAGGTAAAGAGAATAGAGATAGGTTGATAGTGAAAATATTTGAAAAGAAATGAAGAAATTTACCTCTATACCCTTTTTTACATTTTGATTATTAACTTTGATTACATTACACAAACACGACTAAATAGTACCGCTTTGAATTAGAAGTGAAGCTTGTTGTGATTTTTTAGTGAAAATTCTGGTGAATTATATCCACAGGGACAAAAATATAAATTCCACCAAAACTAATACTGTAGCTATATAGCTAATAGTTTCTATATCCTAAAATAAAATACTATATCCTAAAATAAAATACTAAAATGAGCAAAATAGAAGATATATATGTGAAAGTATATAATAGTTTTTATAAGCTATAAGATTGTGGTCAGAGTTACCAATAGGAGGAGAAATGGTGTATTTATAACGAGAAGGAGTAGTGGTGAAACATAAGTCAAGCGTATTCAAGAATTGGTTAGGACGATCTGGAATATGTGTAGGTTCCTTAATTAACTGTTCCAGATCGTTGAGAATACTGAATGTTTTGGCCTCCTCCCCACCTGCATCAGTGTGAGAGGAGCCCAACCACTCAGTGTGGTGTACGTTGAAATCCCCTAAATAGAGGATCTCAGCATTTGGATGGGAAGAAGTAACAGTCTCATGAGAAGTAGTAAGATAGTCAAAAAGAACGTGAAAATCTGTTCCATTAGGGGAGCAGTAGCAGAAACACAAGATAATGATAGTAGTAGGGAGAAAGATTTTTAGCCACAGAACATCGAAGTTAGGAGATTCAAGATTCTCGAGACGTGTTACAGGAGTGTTTATGTTTATATAGGCACAGACTCCACCATTTAGTCGGAAATTATAGAAAAAGTTATAGTTAGAGATATTAAGTTTATTTGAAAATGAATCCCTGGCCAGCTGGGTCTCAGACAGTAATAAAATGTTAGGTTGAGAGTTAGAGAGGTGATATTCCACAGATTCATGATTAGCACGAAGGCCACGCACGTTGGCAAAGTCAATAAAAACCCCCGCCTGCGCCCACCCCTACATCCACTTCGACCAGTCATTTAATCAGCCAGTCGCACAAACAAACACACTCAAACTCTTGTACACAATACAATCCAATGTCATATAATATAATAAAATATAATAATATAATATTTGAAGGATAAAATAATTGTGTGTTAATTTTTATATTAGTTTTAATGTCTATGGGGTCAGATAATATTTTCCTTTTTCTTTTTCACATATTGCAGTGCCAAATTAAATTAGTGTTTAAAATTTAAAATCAATTTTATCTATTTTATTTCATTTTATTTTTGCTATTAAAATATAATAGTATTCCATTTAAATTTTATTCCGGTCATAGAAAATGATTTTTTAAAGGAGAAACTATGTCAAAATTTTGATTTATTTTTGGTTAAGGAAATTTAATTCCAGCTATTATTATTGTTATTTTATTGTTTCTATTATTGTTATATTTTACATTTTTTATATAATATTATATTTTTAAATATAAATTTGTGATTGCCTGCTTTATCGCTGTGCTGTTTTATTTTTCATCAACTCTTTTATGTGGATTCCTTGCCAATCTCTTGTACACCTGCGAGGGTCCACTATATATATATATATATATATATATATATATATATATATATATATATATATATATATATATATATATATATATATATATATATATATATATATATATATATATATATATATATATATATATATATATAAGTATATATATATATGGACATATGTTTACTTTCTTAATTATCGAATCGAGTACATTTAAAATATCGAAATATTTGAAATATCGATACATTTGAAATATTGAAAAGAAGCCAGGAAACGAAAAATACGAAAGTTTAATTTAAATTCAGTGATGTTAAGCTTTTTAGTATACATATATATATATATATATATATATATATATATATATATATATATATATATATATATATATATATATATATATATATATATATATATATATATATATATATATATATATATATATATATATATATATATATATATATATATATATATATATATATATATATATATATATAGTTGATAGTTGACTCTCGTGCTGTGAGGTTGTTTCGTGTGATTGGTCTTCCCTGTGTTATTTTAATCGTGTGTTTAAATTTTATTTTAGTTGTCCACCCATTTTATTTAATTTGTTGTTCCCTAGTGTTTTAGTGTTCATTGCTTTCCTAATATTTTTTTACATATCTATCACCTTTATATAATTAATAAATGAGGATTTGCTCCGAAAATTTTACCTCCGTGAAACTTTAAGCTAAGTTTGATTTTATTTTTTTACTTTTTCTTTTAAAGAGATAATATCTATATGAATGGGATTTTTGGTTTTACCCTTTTTATTAATATAAGGTTTTAAATTTAAATTTTACGGTTTTAATGCAGGTTTTCATTACGTTGGGGTACTTTTAAATTTAGCTTTTGTTTTAGTCATTTGTTTAAGTTATTTTGTTTATCTGCGTGTGTGTAGGTGTGTGTGTGTGTGTGTAGATTTAATGTGTTTTAGTTTAGTGTGTAGATTTTGTGTGCTTTAACTTTCTAGATCTTTTAAATTTTCTGTAAATACGGTTTTAGCGTTTTATAATTTCCTATTTTAAATTTAGGTTTTAGCGTACAAACAATTTTATCCTGATTTCACATTGTTTTTTTTTTTACTTTGTTTTTGTCTGTTTGTTTTTGTCTGTTGTTTTTGTTTTGCTGTGGCTGTGTGTGCGTGTAGGATGGCAAATTTGCACAGACTCGGACTTTCTATCGACTTTATCAACATCCGCGGCTTAAACTCAAACTTTGCCTCTGTGGAATATCACCTCTCTAATTCTAACCCTAACCTTTTGCTCTTGTCTGAGACTCAGATGGCTAAGAATTCATCCTCTAACTCATTTAACGTATCCAACTACAACTTATTTCATAATTTCCGTCTGAAGGGTGGAGTATGTGCCTATGTAAACATAAACACTCCTATAACACGTCTCGAGAATCTCGAATCTCCTAACTTCGATGTTCTATGGCTTAAAATCTTTCTTCCTTCTACTACAATAATCTTGTGCTTCTGCTACTGCTCTCCTAATAGAACAGATTTTCACGCCTTTTTTGAATATCTTACTACTTCTCACGAGACTGTTATATCTTCTCATCCAAATACTGAGGTCCTCTATTTAGGGGATTTCAATGTACACAACACTGAATGGTTGGGGTCCTCTCATACTGATTTAGGTGGGGAGGAGGCCGAATCATTCAGCATTCTCAACGATCTGGAGCAACTAATTAAAGAACCCACACACATTCCGGATCGTCCCAACCAATTCTTGAACACACTTGACCTATGTTTCACCACTAGTCCTTCTCTCTTTAAATACACCACCTTCGCTCCTATTGGTAAATCTGACCACAACCTTATATCTCTAATTTTAATACTTTCTCTCCAACAGCTCCATCCTGCCCTACGCGTTTTTTCTGGCACTTTGCGTTGCTTCTACGCTAACTATAATTGGAATGACTGCTTTGTCTCTGGTGACGCTTCGACTTCTGCCGATAAGGTGGGAGCTGTAATCGTTGATGGGATGAGCAGGTTCATTCCTCTCTTCGACTAAATCTTTCTCCCCTCTCCTAATCCATGGTTCGATCGTGCTTATTCTCTCGGGCCATTCAGGCTAGAGACAGTGCGTATCGAGGAAAATTCTCGTTCTCCTATCACTCTTGCTAATTTTCATTCAGTTAGAAATCGTTGCAGGGATACTCTTCGACGAGCAAAGCGGGCTTTCATCAAACGAAATTGCTTCAACCTTGATTCTCCTACTGACAAATCTTTCTGGCCTCTTGCCAAAAACATCTCTAACAACTTCTAAATCTGTCTTTCCTCCTCTTATTCGGATCTGATGGTTCTGTTGCTAATTCTCCAACTGAAAAGGCCAATCTCTTCGGCCTCCTATTTTCCTCTAACTCAACCCTGGACGATTCTGGCATTCCTCATCCTCCACCTTCTTCTCTCAGGTGTCCTATGCCTTTGCCTGTGATTACATTTGATCGGGTGCATGGGCTCCTGAAATCTATGAACGTTAGGAAGGCGGGTGGCCCGGATGGCATTCCTCCCAGAGTTTTGAGGGACCCAAGCGGTGCTTACAGAATCCAGCAGTTTGATCTTTATATTCACTATGTCTCAATACTAATACTTTCCCTCAGTGTTGGAAGCACGCACATGTCCAACCTATTCCGAAAAAAAGGAAGCCGCTCTGATCCTTCTAACTATCGCCCTATAGCTCTCACTTGTATTCTATCTAAGATCTTTGAAACCCTTCTCAACTCTCATTTCTTAGATCATCTGGAATCTCATTCACTTCTTTCCGATCGCCAGTACGGCTTTCGGCGCTCGAGGTCTACTGGCGATATACTTTCCTATCTAACTGATCTATGGTTTTCCGCCCTCAAGAACTACGGGGAGACTTGCGTGGTGGCGCTTGACATATCCAAGGCATTTGACCGGGTATGGCACGCGTCGCTGCTCTCCAAGCTCCCCTCCTTTGGGTTTCCTCCTTCTCTTTGCTTACTTATGTCTAGTTTTCTTTCAAATCACTCAATATCGGCTGTTGTTGATGGGGCGACTTCTTCTTCCTTTTCTATCAATAGTGGTGTTCCTCAGGGTTCTGTCTTATCTCCTACTTTATTCCTACTTTTCATTAATGATCTTCTCACCTGCACATCTAACTCTATCCACTCGTATGCCGATGACTCGACCCTTCATTCTTCAACTCATTTCAATTCTGCTCCCTCTTTTACTTCTAGAATTGCCTCTCGTCTCAATCTTTCCGATTCTATTCTCGCTGATCTGGATAGAATTTCCGGGTGGGGTCGTCTCAACCTTGTAAAATTCAATTCTTTAAAAACCCAACTTCTACAAATCTCTCCTCTCTCCGAGTATGGCACGCGTCGCTGCTCTCCAAGCTCCCCTCCTTTGCGTTTCTCCTTCTCTTGCTTACTTATGTCTAGTTTTCTTTCAAATCACTCAATATCGGCTGTTGTTGATGGGGCGACTTCTTCTTCCTTTTCTATCAATAGTGGTGTTCCTCAGGGTTCTGTCTTATCTCCTACTTTATTCCTACTTTTCATTAATGATCTTCTCACCTGCACATCTACTCTATCCACTCGTATGCCGATGACTCGACCCTTCATTCTTCAACTCATTTCACCCTGCCCCTCTTTTTACTTAGAATTGCCTCGTCTCAATCTTTTCCGATTCTATTCTCGCTGATCTGGATAGAATTTCCGGTGGGTCGTCTCAACCTTGTAAAATTTAATTCTTTAAAACCCAACTTCTACAAATCTCCTCTCTAAGAACACCTTCTAACTTTCCTATCTCTTTCGACGGTTCTCTCGTCTCTCCTCTGTTGACAATATAAACATCCTTGGCCTTAACAAACAAAAAAATGTCTTGGAAACCTCACATTACAACGGTTGCTAGGGCCTCAAAGAAACTGGGAGCTCTGTTTAGACTGCGAGACTTTTTCCCTCTTCTCAGTTTCCAGCTATACAAGGGCCTCATCCGCCTTGTATGGAGTACTGCTCTTCATCTGGGGGCCTGGTTTCACCCGGCTTTTGAACAGGGTAAGGCCATAAGGCTTATAAACTGTTCTGTACTTTCCAGTTCACTTGACCCTATCTTGCGGCGCGATGTTGGTGCCTTATCTCTTTCTATAGGTACCGCAGCGGCAGGTGCTCGAGGTTTTAATACTGCGTGCCACCACCTCTACGACGCCCTCGTAGCACAAGGTGCTGTGTCGGCGCACGAGTTTTGCGTTGATATTGCAACCAGGCTAGTCCGCTGCGGTGCTTCCTTCTTCCTGCCACCTCTGTTCTGGGAAATTCTCTTCCATCTTCTTGTGTTTCCTGTTGAATTTAATCTCTCTCACTTTAAAGCCTGCGTCTGTGCTCATCTGCGTAGATTGCGTAAGTTGATGAATGTCTGAGGTGTGCAACACACCCCTCTTTGAATAGGGCCGGCCCGTGAGTGGTGGTGACAACTGTAAAATATATATATATATATATATATATATATATATATATATATATATATATATATATATATATATAAGGTTATATATATATATATATATATATATATATATATATATATATATATATATATATAGTATATATATATATACATATATACATATATATATATATATATATATATATATATATATATATATATATATATATATATATATATATATATATATATATATATATATATATATATATATATATATATATATATATATATATATATATATATATATATATATATATATATATATATATATGCTATATATAT
>JABUQX010124906.1:10000-24158 GCA_015478945.1 Trachelipus rathkii | reverse complement strand
CGTGTAGCGCTTCGTTCAGTTTCAAATTCAGGTGTTTAACCGTTTTCGCATTATCGCATTATTTCGCGTTGCCGTGCCGCCTGTACAGCGCCTTGCCTTGCCAGCAACCTTAGCCTTATCCGCCTGCTGCGCTGCGGCCTGCCCGCTAGCAGCCGTATCCCAGCCTGCTGCGGCACTGCGCCTCGTTGCTATATATATAACGCACCTTATGCTGCACTGCTGCGCCTGCTGCGCCGATGCTCCTCCAACGGTGCAAGGAAGATATATAGATCTCGCGTGCGTGATGGGCAAGAAGCTGAATTTTACTGCACGGTTGCGGTTTTACCGTTCCAGGCTGCGCTTTCAACAACAACCGCGGTTGCGGTTGCGATTTAAACACCAACATAGCGTTTATCGGTCAGGATTGCGCTGGTACAATGATCTCTAAATCTAACAATTGCTTTGTTTGCACTAATGCTGGACAACTACTAAACTACTACTACTACTACTACTACTACTTATAATAATAATAATATGTAATGAAATAATAATAATAATAATAATAATAATAATAATAATAATAATAATAATAATAATAATAATAGCAGTTATTATTATTATTATTATTATGTTATTATTATTATTATTATTATTATTATTATTATTATTATTATTATTATGTCTTTTAATGTGAGGTAGCCTCTGATTTGCAGAATTAGTATTGAGGATATATTTATATATATATATATATATATATATATATATATATATATATATATATGTGCCTGCTGCTGCCTACTGCTGCTGCTCAACCTACCGGTACTTCACTTCCGTGATCCGCTAAAACTCCGAACTTTACATAACCACTGATTCCGCTTACGTTTTGGTTCTTAAATTTTCAACAGCTTCTGCAGTTGCGGTTGCAGTTCTTAAATTTTCAACAAGCCGGTTGCGGTTGCGGTTACTGTACAAGAAACTTAAAAATTTAACAATTACCATTTACTACAGTCTACTACTACTATTACTACTACTACTACTACTACTACTACTACTACTACTACTAATAATAATAATAATAATAATAATAATAATAATAATAATAATAATAATAATAATAATAATATTATTGTGTGTGTGTGTGTGTGTGTGTGTGTGTGTGTATTATTACGTGAATATTACTAAATTTCACGTCTTTTAATGTGGAATTTAGCCTCTGTTTGCAAGAGTTACCAGGGTGTGGTTGGGATATATATATATATATATATATATATATATATATATACTTACCCTTTGCTGTACTGCCTGCTTATATATACCATTTAACTATATATATATATATATATATATATACTGCTATATATATACCATATATAACTGCTCTCACCATCATCATCTCTCCCAAGACTGAGGGTAGAAGGTGCTCAATGCACCGGGAAAAGAACGGTAAAGTACGACGCAAAATCAGCCTAGCCACCCCCTTTATACCTTTTAGTGAGAACTGGTCGCAGTCAGAAAACCCTAGAGCTTCACAGGACTGCGACGGACCCTCACTATGTAATATCCCTCTCGTCAATGTGGGGTCATTCCTTGGAATTGCGCCACAATAATAAATCAGAAAATGACCATTCATTTCTGGCCCTGCTACAACTATACTCCTCAGGCATTCATTCTTTACTGACTGAATCCACTTTCTTCCATCTCCCAGCCGGTCGATTCCCAACCACACACTCACCCTTATACATCCGCTTAACCAACCGGTTGTCATCCATTCCATAGTAAACCATCTCGCATGCTATAGGCACATTTCGCTCATTTACCTTTCTTCACACCACACAACTCTATGATACGTTCATTTCTCATTTATCAATTTCTCTCACACAACACAACCCTAATTGTCAAGACACTTATACTTTAGATCCTAAACCGCTTATTCCAGAACATAGTCTCACTACTATACATTAACACAGGTAACAGCACCTCATAGCATTTGCTTGCAAAGGAGCAGTCCTTTAACAACGACTGAGTTTCTATAAAACTCCCACTACCATTCTTTAAATGTGCCCCGACTATGCCACATAAACCTTCCCCACCATCTCCAAAATATATCTAAATATTTAAACTCAGACACTTGTTGTTCGTGATCACCATCTAACAGCAACTTCACTCTGAAGGAGCTGTCCACACTCACGACAATAACCTCTCAGAAGCCTCTCCTTTTTACACACCCTACCAAATCTATCTTCCATTTATTTTAAACTCTAGTTCCCTGTGAACTAAATCAAAAGCTGATATATATATTTATATATATATATATATATATATATATATATATATATATATATATATACCTGCTATATATATATATACTTATATACTCTCTTTTATATATATATATACCCTGAAATAAAACTTAAAAATAAAAATTGCAAAAATCAACCTATTTTTCTAATACTGAACTTATTTATATTGAAACATGCTGTAAATAAAACTTTATTCTTTTACGGACAAACATTTCCATTTGTTAAAATAGTTGGTTGTATAAGTGATGTTATTTAGACATTTCATAAAATAAGATATTTGTGAAAAATTTTTAAGAATAAAATTTGTAAAGTCATCATGAGCATTTGCATTTATAACATTAAAATTATTTACAATCTTGATTAAAAAAATTCTGATAATTGTCTTTTGTAAGTGTCTATTACGGGAGATATCAGTTCTATATTTGCAACATCGACCCTGTGTTCCTTCTCTTTTCTATGCTTGAATGTTGATATTTTTCTTCTTTTCAAATCCAAAGTTTCTCCAAAATATAAAGAACCTCAATCTTTGCTAGGTTCTTTATAGACACCAACATTTTTAATTTCAGAATCATCATATTTAAATTTTGGCAGGAATTTTATTGTTGGGGACGCGCAGTAAGCGCCATGAAATATTTAGGTAATGTATGCTAAGTGGCTCCGGTTGGAAGACTATTATCTTTGAAAAGATACATACCTATACCGCATTCTTTACTCTAAAAATTTGATACCGTAACTCATCCCTGCAAAAGCATAGAGAAGAGAAGGAACATGGGATCGATGTTTCAAATATAGAGCTGATATCTCCCGTCATAGACGCTCACAAAAACAATGATTAGAATCTCTTTTAACTAAGAATGCAAATAATCTTAATGTTTTAAATGCCAATATTCTTGGTGAATTTACCAATTCAAATTGCCCATGTTTTTTTATTATTTATCTAAATTAGTAGAAAAATTCCTCCCGAACATCATGGTGTAATTATTTTTTAAAAATTCTAAATAGTTTTTTTTTTTAGATACAGAAATTTATTTAGAGGTGTCGAACAAAAATTTCAATTCCAGAATCAAGTACGAATTCAGGTTTGGGATCAAAAATGATGTTTATTTATGAGTATAGAAAATCAATTTCTTTTTCATATTCTCCAACCTCCTAGCTCATTCTTCACGGATTTTATAAGTCAAATGGAAGCTAGATGGATAGGATGGGAGATGGAGCCACGGGCGGGCAGACGGAGCCGAGGGCCGGAGCCGGAGCCAGGTAGACCAGGCGTTGGAGTCTGGGTATATTTTTCATGAAATAAATTTTTTTTAGATGAAAAATTTATTGGCAGAAGATATGCTCAATTTTCGAATAGTACAGAATCCTTAGTCGGATCGGATCCGAGCAGAGCCAGGTCAGTCGGAGCCGGAGCGGAACCAGCCGGAACCGGAGCCGGAGCCGGGTGATTACAAGAATATATTTTTAGAAGATCTGCTGAACAGTGTTTACAAATAGTGCGAAACAGTGGAGCTGGCGAGAGAGCCAGGATTGGGCTGGAGCTGGAGCCGAAGCGAAAACCCGGGCGGGCCCACGGGCCAGGCATAGGAACTGATTCTGGGTAAGGATTTTTAAATATTTTTAGGTGAAACATTTAATGCCAGAAGACGTCTGAACAATTTTCAAATAGTACACCAAGCAGTCAGATCGGAACAGAAGGTGAAGTCAGACCGAATTTGGAGGAGCCGGAGCCGGGTCAGACCGGAGCCAGGGCCGAACCTGGAATGGATTTTTCAAAATATTTTTAGGTGAAAATTTAATGCTGCAGAAGACGTGCCTGAGCAATTTTCGGTGCGAGTCGCGTCAGGATCGGACCGGGTGGAGCCGGAGTCAGTGGAGCCGGAAGTCAGAGCGGTGCCGAGGTTTGATTTTCGAAAAATATTTTTAGGCCAATTCATTTATATTGCCAGAAAGAAGAAGATGTGGTTTCAAATTTTCAATAGTGCAAACAGTTGGATCCGGATCCGGGCAGGGAGCCGGATTCAGAGTGGCCAGATTCTGTGTTATAATATTATTTAGAAAAATTTTGTTAGATGAAAAATTTGTTGCCAAAAGAAGACTTGCTGAACAGGTTTCAAATAGTGCAGAATCATAGTGTCGGATCCGGATCCGGTTCGGAGCGGAGATCGAAGTCAGGAGCAAGGTCAGAGCCGATTACTGGTATAAATTTTCAGAAAAGAATTATTTTTAGTGAAAATTTATTGCCGAAGGGTCGTGCTAAACAATTTTCAAATAGTACAGAAACTAGTCAGATTCGGAGCCGAAGGTGAAGTCGGAGCCGGAGCCGGAGCCGGAGCCAGGAGCTGGAACCTGGGTATGAATTTTTAAAAAAAAATTTTTAGGTGAAAAATTTAATGCAAGAAGACGTAAACAATTTTAAAATGGTGCAGAAACCTTAGTCAGGTCCGGATCTGGATGATCCGGATTCAGAGACGGATCCTGGGTTTAAATTTTTTCAAGAAATAATTTTTAGGCTAGAAGAAAATTGTGTCGAAGACTTGCTGAACAATTTTCAAGTAGTTCAAAATCATAATCGGATCAGTTTTGGGTCGGGCCAGTTCAAAAGAATCGGGGGTAAGGTCGGGCCAGAGTATGATTTTTCGAAAAATATTTTTTAGGTAGAAAATTTTATATATAGAAGACGTGCTGAACATTTTTCAAATAGTTCAAAGCCTTAGTCCGGATCCGGATCGAATCGAACCGGAGCCGGAGCCGGGCAGGGCGGATCTTGATAGAGGCTTTTTAAAAATATATTTTGGGAGTTTAACTTTTTGTGCTAAATTGTACTAGACAATTTTCAAATAGTTCCAGAAACGGAAATCAGGGCCAGTGAAAGTGAAGTCAGGCTGGATGGGGCAGGCTGGAGTCAAGTGCGGAGCCTGGGCTCAATTTTCAAAAATATTTTAGAGGTAGCAAACTAATGCCAGAAAGCAACAGACAAATTTCAAATAGTGCAGGGAACCTTGTAGTTGGGTCCGATCTGGATCAGATTCCCGGAGCCTTATCTTTATGTAAATTTTTCAAAGAGAGATAATTTTCTTAGATGAATAATTTATTTCAGAAGACTTGCTGAACAATTTTCAAATAGTGCAGAATCATTAATCGGATCCGGATTCGGAGTCGGAGCCGAAGTCGAAAGTCGGAGCCGGGTATGATTTTTGAAAATATTTTTGTGAGGTATTGATAGAAAAAGTGCTTTGAACAATTTTCCAAATAATTGCGAAACCTTAGTCAGATCGAAGCCGAAACCAGAGACTCCGGAGCCCGATGGGCCGGATCCTGGTATAGAATTTCTTTAAAATATCTTTTAGGCGAAAAATGTGACGCCAGAAGACGTGTTGAACAATTTCAATTAGTATAGAAACACCCAGAGCCGGAGCCGGATTCGGAGCCGAACCCGGAGCCGGGTCATGGGTATGATTTTTTTTTTTAAAATATATTTTTAGGTGAAAATTTATTGAAAGAAGATGTGCTGAACAACAAATAATGCAGGAACCTTTGATGGATCCGGATCCGGGCAGGATCGAGTCGGATCAGGCGGATCTTTGCTTATAAGCTTTTCAAAAGAAATATTTTTAGTTGAAAAATAGTATTGCCAAGAGAACTTTATCAATTTTCAAATAGTGCAGAACCCTTAGTCGGATCCGGATCTGGATCCGAAGTCAGAGCCGGAGCCGGAGTCGGAGCCGGATCCTGTTTATAAATTTTATAAAAATATTTTTGAATGTTGAGTGTGCCGGAGACCTGCTAGACAATGTTCTGTGTTACCGCAGAAACCTTAGTTGGATCGAAGGATCAAGTCGGAAACGGGCCGGATTCTGGGTATAATTTTGTTCCTATAAATATTTTTTTCGGTGAAAAGTTTATTGCCAGAGGACGTGCTGAACATTTTTCAAATAGTGCAGAAACCTTAGTCCGGATCAGCGCGCCGGATCTGGGCCGCAGCCAGGAGTATGAGAAACACGGGAACCGGATTATGGGCATAAATTTTCAAAAATATTTTTTATGTGAAAAATTTATTGCCAGGTAATGCACAATTCTCAAACAGTGCAGAAACTATAGTCGGAGTTGGAGCCGGAGCGGAGAAAAATAATAATTATCTTCTTTTGGGTTTGTAAAAGCAATATATCAAGTAAAAAGATTGATTCAATTGAGAATGGATTGTATGTAGAAATATAAATACATATATATATATACTGCTATAAATATATATATATATATATATATATATATATATGCTGCTGCTGCTATTCCACAATTACCACTACATATATATATATATATATATATATATATATATATAACTTAACAACTTAACTAATTTCAATATTAACATATATATATATACTATATTTATCACACATTAATATATATATATATATATATATATATATATATATATATATATATATATATATATATATATATATATATATATATATATATATATATATATAGTGTGTTTAAAAAATAGGGGGACATATTTAGAGGAGTATATGGTATGATGTGAACAAGCGTTTTTGTCTTAAATAAAGTTACCTGTAAAGTTCCTCATTTAGTAGGTAAATGAGTTAGGAAGGTGCAAGATGTATGATGTGAATATTGGTGTTTATGTTCCGTAGATGTGACGAGTTGGCTACGGAAACTCTGCAACGTAAAGTAGTAACCTATAGAACAGAGTATTGCTGTCTCTAATATTGGACACTGCTATAGGTTGCTTGATAGGTACCACCTTATTATAGAGATAGGATGAATAATACTAGGAATATTGTTGATAGTATTCTAGCAATTTTTACTCGGGATAACAATAACAATAACAATACAAATAATAATCTTGAATCATAATGTATTCTAATACCACAACAATAATAATGCCTGTATTAATATTATTTGTTAAATATATTATATATAAATAATAGTAATAATATAATAATAATAACCAAGGAATGATAATAATAATAACAAGTATAATAAGAATAATAACAATCACAATAATAATAAAAATAATAATAATAATAATAATAATAATAATAATAATAATAATAATAATAATAATAATAATAATAATAATAATAATAATAATAATAATAATAATAATAATAATAATAATAAAATAATAATAATAATAATAATAATAATAATAATAATAATAATAATAATAATAATAATAAAATAATAAAAATAATAAAAATAATAATAATAATAATAATAATAATAATAATAATAAATTATAAAAATATAATATTAATAATAATAATAAGAATAATAATAATATTATGGCTTAATAATAACAATAATAATAATAATAATAATAAATATAATAATAATATTAATATAAACAATAATAATAATAATAATGATAATAATAATAATAATAATAATAACTGTATATCTTTATAACTATCAAATATGTCATAAATAATAATATTAATAATAATCATAATAATGATAAAATAATAATAATAATAATAACCATAACAATTAAATAAATATTAACAATACCAATAACAATAACAATAACAATAACAATAACAATAACATTAACAATAACAATAACAATAACAATAACAATAACAATAACAATAACAACAATAACAATAATAATACAATAATGATAATAATGATAATAATAATGATAATAATAATATTAATAATAATAATAATACTACTACTACTACTACTAATAATAATGATAATAATAATAATAATAATAATAATAATAATAATAATAATAATAATAATAATAATAATAATAATAATAATAATAATAATAATAATAATAATAATAATAATAATAATCATAACCACAACTACGGAACATAAACACCAATATTCACATCATACATCTTGCACACCTTCCTAACTCATTTACCTACTAAATGAGGAACTTTACAGGTAACTTTATTTAAAGACCAAAGAAACACTTGTTATGGCACAAAGATAATATCCTCCAAATTTGTTCCCATATTCATATATGTACCCCTGTATATATATATATATATATATATATATATATATATACTATATATATATATACTCTTTCACCATATGCTATATATGCTGCATATATATATATATATGGATTAAGGTTATGAAAATCCAGAAGTGGAGGTGGGAGTGTGAGTGGTGTTAGGTAATGGAATGAAAGGAAGGAGGATTTACCTATTATGTGGATGATTGGATTTACGGAGAATGTGACAATCTGAAATAACGTTGAGGGGATTAGTAGGGAGATTTGCCAGGTGCGTAAGGGAGGTTTGAAAGTAAACGTAGAATAGAATAAGGTTATGGTTTTGAGTGAGGATAGTTAACTCTCTGTGTAAGTTATGTTAGATGGTGAAACAACTTGAACAAATGTCTGAGTTCAAATATTTAGGATATATGGTGAATGAAAAGGGAACGGATGATGCAGAATGTAGTATGAAAGTTGTGAATGGAAGGAAGATGGCTGGTGCAATTAAATCCTTAGTGGATGCAAAGGGAATAAGTCTTGAGTGTGCTAGGGTCTTACATGACGGTATGCTATTACCTGTGCTAATGTATAGTAGTGAGACTATGGTCTGGAATAAGAGGTACAGATATAAAGTATAGATATAGAACTTCTGCTGGGGCTACACGTCATTTTGATGGGTTGCTCCTGGGTTACCAACCAAAGTCAAACCACGCCGACATGGGCACAAGATGCTTGTTGCGCGACAAATTTTGCAATAATAAGACGATGAAAAATTTCACTCGCGCCAGGACTCTCGAACCATCGACAACAGCGTCGCCGATAGAGGCAATGTACAGGAGGCTCTACCACTATTGCGATCCGCCTCTCCAGAAAAAGCATCTCGGAAGTTTTTCAAATTTATTGCTTCAAATATACTGCTAAAACTCGTATTTATCCAGAATTCATAAGAAGAGATTTGGGAGCCCTGCTGGGGCTAAACGGCATTCTGCTAGTTTTACTCCCGTGTTACAGGAGCAACCAACCAAAGTCAGACTACGCCTCAAGTTTCCTGCTTCGATTTCACTGCTTTGAAACTCGATACTTATTAAAATCCACAGAAGGATGGTTGGAACCCCTTCTGGGGCTACACGGCATTCTTCAGGGGTGCTCATGGGTAACAGGACCAACCGACCAAGGTCAAGGAACGCCAACAGGCACACAACATGCTTCTTACGACAAATTTGCAATAAGACGAAAAAATTTCGCGCGCTCGCGCCGGGACTCGAACTATCGACAGCTTGGCGTCGCCGTTGAGCAATATACGAGAGGCTCTACCCACTGATCCGATCCGCCTCCCTAGAAAAGAACGCATCTCGGAAGTTTCAAATCTCCTGCTTCAATATCACTGCTTACACTTAAATTCACAGAAGGGTGATTTGAATCACTGCTGGGGCTACACGGCATTCTTCTGGGTTGCTCTCCTGGGTTACAGGAGCAACAGACCAAAGTCAAGGAACGCGGCACAACATGCTTTTTGCGACAAATTTGCAATAATAGAATAAAAAAAGTCGCACTCCTGACAGGACTCAGACCATCGACAATCGTGCCGTTAGACAACAATGTAGAGATGGCTCTACCACTAGTAGTTCGATCCACCTCCCCAGAAAAAGAAAGCATCTCGAAAGTTTTCAAATCTCCTGCTTCGATATCACTGCTTTGAAACTCAATACTTATTTAAATCCACAGAAGGATGGTTGGAACCCCTGCTGGGGCTACACGGCATTCTTCAAGGGTGTTCATGTGTTACAGGAGCAACCGACCAAAGTCAAGGAACGCCGACATGCGCACAATATGCTTGTTGCGACAAATTTGCAATAATAAGACGAAAAAATTTCACTCGCGCGGACTCGAACCACCATCATTAACAGCGTCGCCGTTAGACAATGTACAGGAGGCTCTACCACTAGTTCGATGCGCCTCCCCAAAAAGAAGGCATCTCGGAAGATTTCAAATCTCCTGCTTCGATATCACTGCTTTGAAACTCGCTACATATTTAAACCCACAGAAGGGTGGTTGGAACCCCCTCTGGGGCTACACGGCATTTTTCAGGGGTGCTCATGGGTTACAGGAGCAACCGACCAAAGTCAAGGATCGCCGACATGCGCACAACATGCTCGTTGCGAGAAATTTGCAATAATAAGACGAAAAAATTTCACTCGCGCCAGGACACGAACCATCGACAAGAGCGTCGCCGTTAGACAATGTACAGGAGGCTTTACAACTAGTCCGATCCGCCTCTCCAAAAAAGAAGACATCTCGGAACAGTTTTCAAGTCACCTGATTCGACATCACTGCTTTGAAACTGTACTTATTCAAATCAATAGAAGATTGCTTAGAACCTATATATATATATATATATATATATATATATATATGATTTATATATATATATATATATATATATATATATATATATATATATATATATATATATATATTTTTTTTTTTTTTGCCGTAAAAAAAATGAAAAATTTTCCAAATGTTTATTAGTGTTTTTCTAGCATTTCATTTTTTCCTTACATGAGATATAAAAAAAATTCATTAAAAAAAAACGAACAGATTTATTTTCTTCAAATTTGGTACCAAGCTCACATATAAACGTGTAAACAAACTGACACGTTTTACATCTGTTAAATGTTGGTAGAACGTAAAGGTGGTGTCAGCGGATGACTATTCTTTTTCAAGGAAAGTTCTTTTCAAAAATTATAAAAAATTTTAAAAAACAAATTTCAAAATAACGTGTCTAATTAAAATTTATTACCACACTAAATTGGGTATTTTAGTGCAAAAAAATGAAATATCTTGAAAATTACTTTTATGGCAATTTTGTGAAAATTTAAAATTCCTCTCTTCACCTAAAACTGTTGTTCAAAACGAACAGTTTTTTTTTTTTGTTATTTTCATAAAATTAAAGATATGATAGTGTTGTTCATCAAAAAAACATTTACCTATATCGGTCTGGAATAGTTGAGATTTTGCTATGAAGTCTCCCCTTAAATGCCAATATTCTTGGTGAATTTACCAATTTTATTTTTTTTAAATTTTCAAAAATCTTATTTTATGAAATATCTAAATAACATCACTTAAACAACCAACTGTTTTAACACACTATTTTGTCCTTAATTTTATTGAAGTTTTATTTACGAGCCTGAATGCGGGGAGGCGGTATGTCTTCTCGAAAGTATAGTTCGTGGTTTTTGTAATTTTTCTTTTGTTTTATTTTTATGTGGGGATTTATAATAATACTATATTCACAAGTTTATAACTTTAACTTTAACTATAACTATAACTATAACTATAACTATAACTATAACTATAACTATAACTATAACTATAACTATATCTATAACTATATATATATATATATATATATATATATATATATATATATATTATATATATATATATATATATATACCTTTGCTACTATATACTATATATATATATCTATATATATATAACGCCATTTATATATATATACTATATATATACTGCATAGTATGCTGCTACATCTGCTCTTAACAACCTTATATAAGTAAGAAGAAAGTTTTGATAGCATAAAAGAGTATTTTTTAAAGAATAACTCTGACAGTAATCGCATTTACGGTTTTAGAGCAGTGTTGTTCAACCGCAGTTTTGCAGGGTACGTTGCAGTTTGTAGTGTTTGCAACCTTGATTTGCACCGCGGTTGCGGTACGGTTATTTGTCAAAACGTGTGGTTTGCGCTTGGCATTTGCGGTTATTCGATCCATCTTTATTAATATATATATTGTTCTATATATATATATATATATATATATATATATATATATATATATATATATATATATATATATATATATCTTATATATATATATATATACTATACTACTATATATATATATATATATATATATATATATATAAATATATATACATATATATTATTTGTTGAGTTTTAATATTATCCAAAATTCTTAATATTTGTTCAAATAAACGTCAAAATAATCGGCTAAAATTGACGATGGAGATGAATGACGCTATTGCGAAAAAATATGCCTATTTTTGCCGATGACGATTAATCGTCATATATATATATATATATATATATATATATATATATATATATATACTACTTATATATTATATATATATATATATATATATATATGCTGTATATATACCTTAACTACTGCTACCTGCACCTATATATACTGCTGCTATATATATATATGCATATCTTTAATATTGTTTTTTGGACTTACCTGAAATTGCAAATTAATTATCTCCATCGAAATATGACCCTTCGGATGTTAAACAGCGATTCCAACGTTTCTTCTACTGTTCATAGCAGTATCGGAAGTCATTTTCCTGAAGTGTGTTTAATTCACGTATTATAGTATTTTTATGTTTCCATCGTCTCAAAATGATGACCTTTCAACTTCATTCAACTCATTTAAGAGGGTAGAAATCACACGAAGCTAAGATCCTGAGCTGTATGGAGGATGTGGAAGGACTTGAATGTTTTTCTTCGCCAGAAATTCTAAAATTGAGAGAGCAGTGTAAGATGGCATGATTCGCTGAACTCGTTTTTGAAGTCGTTCCAAGACATCTTTGAAAAAACGTGATTAACTGTCTGTCCTGAAGTTACAAATTCCTTGTGCACAATACCCACGCTGTCGAAAAAAAAAAAAACAATAATGCAGTGTTTTCCACCTTGGACTTGCTCATACGTGCTTTCTTCGGACGAGGAGAATTTTTTGTGTCCATCCGCACTTTGCCGTTTGGTTTCAGGATCGTACTCAAAAACCCATGATTCACCGCTTGTATAACTTTTATCCAAAAAATTGTGCTCCATTTCGAGTCTTTCAAGTAAATCTTGACAAATTTAGACCCTGTTCGCTTTCTGCCCCACAGACAATTCTTTCGGCACTAGTTTTGCACAAATTTTTCGCATGTGAAAATGGTTCGTTAAAATTCTATGAACTGCATTTTTATCCAAACCAGTTTCTTCTGCAATCACTCTGACACTGAATCGGCGGTCTCTCTCCACGCAGCATAACAACTTCCACATTTTCATCGTTGTTGGTCCTTGTCTTCCACAACGGAGGTCCCTTAAACATTTCTCAGACCCTCTTTGAAACTTTGTGCCACTTAAAAACCATAGTATCCGATTAGAGTGGCATCCCCATAAGCTTCGTTTAAAGAAGCAAATGTCTCAGTGGCAGACTTGTTACGTTTCACACAGAATTTGATAGCGTACCGCTGTTCAATATTTACCTGCATCGCAAAAACGTAATGAGGATAGAAAACACGCCCATACACAAAAAGATGTAGAGCAAAAACGTAACGAGGTTAGAACACACGCCCATACATAAACAGATGTAGTGCAAGACTGATTTTATAAATCTGGTTAAAACTGGTATGGATATGTAGCCTATAGGTAACTAGCTACCCACTCGTATAGGTCACGGAGGAGCTACATTACCCAGTCGTTCAAGAGATATTCAGTAAACTTAACTTTTGGCCACACAGGACAAATTTATACATACATATATTCTTTCTAAATCTTTGTTATATACTATTATATATAATATATAAATATATATTATATATATATATATATATATATATACAGTATATATATAATATATATATATTATATATATATATATATATATATATATATATAATAATATATTATATATATATATATATATATATATATAATATATATATATATATAATATATATTATATGTATATATATTTTATATTAATATATATATATATATAGTATATATATATATATATATATATATATATAATATATATATATATATATATATATATATTATAATATATATACTATA
>JABUQX010124906.1:0-5000 GCA_015478945.1 Trachelipus rathkii | reverse complement strand
GACGATAGTTAGAAGGATCAGAGCGGCTGCCCTTTTTCGGGATTGGTTGGACATATGCGCGCTTCCAGCACTGAGGAAATGTACTAGTATTAAGGCATAGAGAGTAGAGTTGATCGAAGACAGGGGCCAGCTCGGAAGCACACTCCCTCAGAACACGGGGAGGAATGCCATCCGGGCCACTAGCCTTCCTGACACTCATAGATCTCAGAATCCCATACACCCGATCATGCATAATCACGGGAAGAGACATAGGAAAACTGAGAGGAGAAAAGCAGCAGCGAGGAGGAGCTGCCGGAGTCATCCAGCGTTAAATTTAGATGAAAAAAGAAGGCCGAAGAGATTAGGCCTTTTCAGTTAGGAGAGTTAGCTTACAGACCGTTCAGAGCGGAATAAGAGGAGGAAAAGCAGATTTGCAAAAGTTATTAGAGATGTTTTGGCAAGAGGCCAGAAATTTTTATCAGTAGGAGAGCCAAGCAGGTTGTCGATTGTCGCACTTTCTTTTGGTGAAAGCGCGCTTAGCCTGTCGAATAATAGCCCATGCAACGATTCCGAGCAGAATGGAAATTAGTAAGTAGTGATAGGAGAACGAGAGTTTTTTCATGCCCGGATGCCCGATATATATATATATATTATATATATATATATATATATAATATATATATATATATATATATATATATATATATATATAGTATATATATATATATATATATATATATATATATATATATATATATAATATTATATATAATATATATATATATATATATATATGAGAAAACAAATTAATACTTAAATAAAATTTTAAATATTGAAATAATAAAAGCTATATTATATTGACGACTCATTTTAGTTTAAAACAAAATGAAATATATCATTGGTAACCAAAAATTATGATATTCAGAAAATGAATGTTTGTTTGTTCGCGAGAACAAAAAACAGCTGATCGCTTAGAGCGCGACACTTTTCTATTCAATATGCAAACGTTGAGGACTTTGCATATAGATGGAAATATTATAAATACCATTTAATAAATTTAAGCATTTAAATCAATTGAGAAAAAATATATTAGTAAATAAATAAAAAAAATACTGAAAATGCGCGAAAAATATTAGAAACAATAACTTTTACCTGATATCAATCTTTGAAGACAGGAAACCAAAATGCATGAGAAGTCGTCTGCAACTTATACTCGATTACCACTTAAGAAACACATTAAAATATATTATCTTCCCCTTTTAAACATTAATGAAAATATCGCATTATTAAACACTAACAAATAATGCACCATATAGAAAAAATATAATACACGAGAAGGTGAAACACTTTTAAAGTAAATTATTATTTACGCACAAATCGATTAAGACACCGTGACATTTCATAATTGCAAAATAAACCAACAGACAGACGCTATTAACAGGTGTACTGGATATACATACTTGTTTGTCATGTACCAATTACAACACACCAAACATCATGGAACAAATATCATAAAAGGCCCAGAATGAGCTCTGCATCACTTTTTATAACAGGACATACGAACCAAGTTACATTTACTACCCAATGAGATAACACTCAATACAGAATTAAAGATGTATACACATTCGTGCTAAATCCAGGTGAAATCATGTACTTCCCAAAAGAACAAAAGGCGGAGTTTGCATTAGCAGACTTTCACAAGGGAAAGATAAAAAAAAAATATTTCTCAAGAAAATTGTCAAAAGAGTAAACCTGTATTAAGAAACCTCGCTGCCACACTGTAATAAAAATTAAAATAAATATATACAAAAAGACTTCATTCTCCAAACGCTATATATATTATATATATATTATTAATATAATATTATAATATATATATATATATATATATATATATATATATATATATATATATATATATATATATATATATATATATTATATAATATAGATATATATATATATATATATATATTATATATATATATATATTATATATATATATATATATATATATATATATATATATATATATATATATATATATATATTTATTTATTCCTAAAGTTTGTGTATAAATAAATATGTTATTTTAAACTAATAATATTAATCATAATAATAGTAATAATAAAATATAATAATAATAATAATAATAAAATAATAATAATAATAATAATAATAATAATAATAAAATAATAAAAGCGACATTTGGTTTGGAACGTTATTTACCGTTGTAAAGGCAAGCGATAAAAATATTTCCCACACCCTTGTCCCTTTAATTATATATAAAATAGACTTAAAACATTAAATATGTTATATATATATATATATATATATTATAATATAAATATATATATATATATAATATATATATATATATATATATATATTATATATAATATATATATATAAATGATTATAAATACTGTATTGATGGGGCGGCTACTTGTATGCAACATGCTATTTTGAGGGAGGAAGACAAAAATTGTAATTGGGAAATATGACTACTGGAGACTCAAGGATCACTCGTTGTGGTACCTCCTTCTTTCCAGCCACATCTGTTTTGTGGAACTCCTTGCCTTCTTTATTTTCCCCGCCAATATTAATCTTCCTCTATTTTAAGGTCCCGCGTCTGCGCCCACCTGAGGGAATCGCGTTAGGCAAGGTCAGTAGTGGGTTTACTTTCCATTTATTTTAATTTTTTTTTTTATGTAATTTATTTATTTATTTATTTGTTTATTTTTTTGCCCCCTCCTTTTGAAAAGGGCATTGCCCGTGAGTGGTGGTATCAAAAAAAAAAAAAAAAAAAAAAAAAAAAAAAAAAAAAAAAAAAAAAAAAACCATTCTAGTATAACATGTTATATACATTACAATATATATATATATAGTATATATATATATATATATATATATATATATTATATATATTAATTATTATATATTAATTATTATTTTATATATATATATAGTATATAATATATATATAATATAATAGGACAATCTAGGACCATGATAATGTGCGGCAAGGTCTTCCAAGATAAAATTTTAGTTATACAAGTACAAAGCTACTTTTTGAAGCGAAATAATAATAATAATTAATAATATAATAATAATAATAAGTAATAATAATAATAATAATTAATAATAATAATAATAATAATTAAATAATTAATTAATAATAATAATTAATAATAATAATAATTAAAAAGTATTATAACCTATTAAAAGGAATTGGAATTAGAGAATTCGTTTCAGTGCCGTTGGAGTAAAGACAGAGTGAAGCTGTGTAAAGTCCGGCGTTTCTGCAAAAACCTTAGTAATGAAGGGTTGATTCGTCCAAAATACAGTGGGCGGCTATCCTATACCGAGATGTTATAAATCTCAAAATGGCGTGTTGGCTACTTAAGCAACAAGAAAAATGATTATTATAAATTTTTCCATGTTAAGTTGTTTTTTGTGATTCAGATACATATTTACTTTCTATGTGAGAACTATTTATTATTATTATTATTATTTATTATTATTTTTATATTATTATTATTATTATTATTATTATTATTATTATTATTATTATTATTATTATTTATATATTATTATTATTATTATTATTTTTATTTTTATTTTTAATATTATTATTTTATTATATTATTATTATTAGTATTATTATATTATTATTATTATTATTATTATTATATTATATTATTATATTATTATTATTATTATTAATATTATTTATTATTATTATGATTAGTAGTAGTAGTAGTAGTAGTAGTAGTAGTAGTAGTAGTAGTAGTAGTATTTTTTATCGAAATCATCATAGTCATCCATAGGATATACCATGGCTATTATATATTCAAATATATTTTCCTTAAAACTATAGACTTCGTAATTTGTAATGCTCGATTCTGGAACAATTGTGATTTTAAATTCTTTCCAAATATTTTGTTTTATCCACCTTTTAAAATTTTGAACGTTAACTTTAATATTTAATTATATATTTTCCTTTAAAATATGACTTTAATAATTTAAATACTCCATTATCTTTTGAAGTTTGTAACATTTATATTTTAGTTTCCTTTCAAATGTTTTATTATAACCCAGTATTTTACTCTTTGAACGTTAACTTTAATATGTAAATATATTTTCCTTTAAGCTTTGACGTTAATTACTTGTATATTTTATTTCTTTTCAAGTTGAAACATTTATTTTTTTAATTTCTTTTAACATATTTTGTTATACTAACATTTCCTACATTTTGAGCGATAAATTTAATGTTTAAATATATTTTCCATTAAACTATCACTTTAATAATCTATTTATTCCATTTTATTTTCAAGCTGAAACATTCATAGTTTTTAATTTCTTTTCGTATATATTTTTTTTTCACAGATAAACACCACCGCTCACGGGTAGAGCCCTAATCAAGGAAGGGGTGGACTCCATTAACGTCCGAACAGGACGAAGCCAAGCCCAAGGAGAGAACAGCTCAGATTCTCCCACCCTGCCAGTTACGAACCTGGGACCCTCGCTTTGTTTGGCGAGTGCTCTACTACTGAGTACCGGGGGCTGTTTTTCTAAACCTAGAAAGTTAACTTTAATATCTAATAAATAAATATATTTTCTTTTCAAACGGAACAATCATTTTATTTCGTTTTCCTTTGCAAATGTAAGAAATTATATTTTAATACATTTTCTTTTAAGCTGTGATATTTATATTTGATTATATTTTCTTTGAGACTCTAACATTTATATTTCAATTATTTTCTTTTAAACTATAACTTTAACTAATTTTACAGCATTTTCTAAATCTTTAGTATACACCTAACATAATCAGGAAATGTACCCACAAAAAAAAAAAAAATAAATAAATAAATAAACATGTTCGCTTTAAAAAATTCTATTGTATCATTTAAGTACTATCATACATAGTATCCCGTTCTCGTTCAAATTTTGACTTACTTATTTTCTTTTAAGATGAAATATTTATTTGATTTCGTTAAAAATAACATCTCTACTCTCTT
>JABUQX010124905.1:27500-33091 GCA_015478945.1 Trachelipus rathkii | reverse complement strand
TAGATCAGATCAATAGATCAATAGATCATGGATGGGTAGGAGGGTGGCTGGATGGTAGTTTGATTTACTGATTTACTGATTTACTGCTTTAGGGTATGTAAAACATAACAATTTTAATAGAAAATATGACTTGAATCAATAGATCAATAGGTCAATAGATCAATAGATCAATTGATCACGGATGGGTAGGAGGGTGGCTGAAGGTTAGTTTGATTTACTGATTTACTGATTTACTGCTTTAGGGTATGTAAAACCTAACAATTTTAATAGAAAATATGACTTGAATCAATAGATTAATAGATCAATAGATCAATAGATCAATAGATCAATAGATCATGGAAGGGTAGGAGGGTGGCTGAATGGTAGTTTGATTTACTGATTTACTGCTTTAGGGTATGTAAAACATAACAATTTTAATAGAAAATATGACTTGAATCAATAGATCAATAGATCAATAGATCAATAGATCAATAGATCACGAAAGGGTTGGATAGGGCAGTTTGATTTACTGATTTACTGATTTACTGCTTTAGTGTATGTAAAACATGTCAATTTTACTAAAAAATATGACTTGAATCAATAGATCAATAGATCAATAGATCAATAGATCACGGAAAGGGTGAGGAGGGCAGTTTGATTTACTGATTTACTGCTTTAGGGTATGTAAAACATGTCAATTTAAGTAAAAATATTACTTGAATCAATAGATCAATAGATCAATAGATCAATAGATCAATAGATCACGGAAGGGGTGAGGATGGCCGTTTGATTTACTGATTTACTGATTTACAGCTTTAGGGTATGTAAAAACGTAAATTTGTAAGTTATAAACTTAAAAAGAATAAAAAATGTTTTTTTTATTTTTTTAATAATTTTTTTGTTTTATTAATATTTGTTTTTATTTAATTATTTATTTATTTATTTATTTATTTATTTATTTTTTTTTTTATTTATTTATTTATTTATTTATTTATTTATTTTTTTTTTTTTTTTTTTTTATTTATTTATTTATTTATTTATTTTATTTTTTCCAGTCTCCAGTTTCAGGACTCCATTTTTCATTTCAGAATCCATTTTCCATTTTCCAGTTTCCAGGAATCCATTTTCCAGTTTCCATGAATCCATTTTCCAGTTTCCAGGTTCCTGGAATCCTGGAAGGATTCCAGGATTTCCAGCGGCCTTCAATCGGTGCGCTCAATGTGTGTGTGTGTGTGCAGTGTGTGTGTGCGTGTGCGTATGTGCGTGTATATTCTATCTTGTATGGAGGTATTTTCTTAGCATATATATATATATATATATATATATATATATATATATATATACATATATATATATATATATATATATATATATATATATATATATATATATATATATATATATATATATATATATATATATATATATATATATATATATATATATATATATATATATATAACATATATATATATATATATATATATATATATATAGGCCTATATATAAATTTTAATTTTAATTTTTAATTTAATTTTTTTTTTTTTTTTTATTATTTTAATTTAATTTTAATTTTTTTTTTTTTTTTTTAAATTTTTATTTATTTATTTATTTATTAATTTATTTATTGTTTATTTCTATTTATTTGTTAATTAATTACTTTCTCTTAATTAATTTTTTATTATTTATTGTTAATTTATTAATTTATTCATTTTTTTATTAATTTCAGAAAAAATCTGCTGTTTTTTCGTCGATGAAGAAGACACTTCCGGTTTTCACTTCCGGTTTTCACTTCCGGTTTTCACTTCCGAATTCCCTTCCGGCGTTCAATATGGATCCCAACTACTATATATATATATATATATATATATATATATATATATATATATATATATATATATATATATATATATATATATATATATATATATATATATATATATATATATATATATATATATATATATATATATGAGATGGTTTCAATTACAAAGGCCGACGATAAAAAAACTTTTTGAATGAATTTGCCTTATTCTTATGTTTTTTAGTGTGCTGAATCCGAATATGACAATAAAAAATCTTTATCACCCATCATTTTTTTACAATTCACAAATAAATATTTATAAAAATTGTTGGCAAATTCATCGTTTATATATGTTCTATTGACTCTTCATCTTCTTTTTCGTTTGTTTGCGGCTGAAGCGTCGTGATGTCGTCGGTACCTACGTTTCCCACATTTTAGCGCATATGTTGAGTACAATGGCTAGCTGTGGTTGGGAAAACTCTCCTGATAGTTTTTGTTATATTTGTTGTGAGTTTGTGGTTAAGAAACATCGAATGAACATTACGGAATTCGTTAAGATATTCTACCTCTCATACTTTGGAAGGAAACTCAGTGATCAGGACATGTCTTGGGCACCACATAAGGTATGCTATGTATATGTTGAAGATCTTAGGGAATGGTCACAAGGGAGAAATCCCTTAAATTTGCTGTTCCAATGATATGGAGGGAGTCAAGAAACTATTTTAATGATTTCTACTTTTGTAGCTTTGATGTTGCTGGTTAAAACTCAAATAATAAAAAAAGCAATAGAGTAATAGTATACCCTAACCTATCGTCTGCCATTTGGCCAGTAGGCCATGGTCCAGATCTTCCTGTGCCTACCCCACGAGAGGTTTTTGATGATGAACACTGGAAATGTCTAATGATGCCCAGTCTCATGAACATGAATAAGATGATGAAGAGTATAAATGTACTACAGAAAGTGTAAAACCTAAGTTGTTTACTCAAAATGAGCTAAATGATTTGTTTAAGGATTTGGGCTTAACAAAGGAGAAAGCTGAATTGCTTGCCTCCAGACTCAAGGAAAAGAAGCTGTTGGTAAAAAGAACCAACATTATTATATATAGGAGAAGAGAATAGACATTTGCTCAATATTTTCAACAGGTTGATGATTTAGCACTCTGCTCAGATATTGCCGGTTTGGCGAATGAATTAGAAATAGACTATAGAATTGAGAAATGGTGGCTTTTCATAGACTACTCTAAAACTAGTTTAAAGGCTGTTCTTTTAAGCAATGGTAACACCTATTCATCATTACCAGTTGCTCATTCTGTATATGTTGAGAAAATTTATGAAACCTTCATATGGTTTTAAATAAAATAAACTATTTCGCTCATGGTTAGAAGATATGTGGCGATTTGAAGATGTAATGCATGCTCCATGGCCAGCAAAGTGAGCTTATCAAATTCCCAGGTTTCTTAGGTGAATGAGATAGTAGGGCGAGGGATCAACATTGGCCAAGAAAAAATTGGCCAGCAAGACAAGTTTTAAAGCCTGGAGAGAAGAGCATTCTGCGCAAGAAACTGGTGCATCCGGAACACATTCTGCTGCCACTCCTACACATAAAATTAAGCCTAATGAAACAGTTCGTGAAAGCCCTATCCAAAGATGGCAATGTTTCTTGTATCTCTGAGAGAAATTTCCTCATTTATCAGAAGCAAAATTGAAAAAAGGCGTGTTTGTTAGACCTGATATCCGGAAATTAATGCTCGATTCCAACTTTGAATCATAAATGAAAGTCAATGACAGTGAGGCTTGGGTATCATTCAAGCAGGCTGTAAGCAAGTTTTTGGGCAGCAAAAAGGACCCACAGTATATTTCTATTGTAGCCAACATGCTGGAGAAGTTCAAGGAGTTAGGATGCTTGATGAGCCTGAAGATTCACTTTTTGAACAGTCACCCTGATTTTTTTTTTCAGCAATAATTTGGGAGATGTGAGTGAGGAGCACGGTAAACGTTTCCATCAGGATATCAAAATGATGGAAAGAAGGTATTAGGATCGCTGGAATACCACTATGATGGAAGACTATTGCTGGTAACTTCACCAAGAAGTTAAGCAAGCGACTCATAGAAGTAAATACAATACCACAAGCTTTAGGGCGAAGAGGGAAGGAAATATAAAGAAATTGACGCATAAGCATACGTGATAAAATGGTCGAATTTCAAACTCTACTTTTTTTCCGTTTTGAAAATAAAAATTGCTTAAATTATTTTGCTGGATTTTGCGATCAGAATATAATTTTCAGACCATATGCAGTCAGGGGAGATACGCATTTTTTATTTAGATAATATTTTTGAATATGTAGCAGTATTGGATTTGTCCTAGGAACAAATTTTCAAAAGAATATATTTTTGGAATTAAAAAAAAAAATTGTTGCATATAAAAAAGTTACCTAAATAAAAAAGGTTTATCTTCCCCGGCTATATTTGCTAATAAAATTTGAAGTTGATTGCATTATTAGGAAAAAAATATCTCAATATTTCACTATTTCAAATATAATTTTTTTTTCGGAAAAGTGAAATAAATGTATTTTACTTTCTACTTATCAGATCAGCATCAAATTTTCAGAGCATATAGAGTCGGTGAAGATACCCCTTTTTTATTTAGATAAATATTTTATATATAATGCCCCAAAAAATCTTTTTAAATTTTGAAAAATTAGTTTTGAAAACTTGTTCCAAGGACAAATTTCCAACTACTGCCCATGCCAAAAAATTATCTAAATAGAAAATCTGTACCTGTCCCGGCTACATATGCCTTAAAAATTTCATTCTGATTACATGACCAGAAAAAAAATTTATCGCAATTTTTCATTTCCAGAACCAAAAAAAAAAAGTAGGATTTGAAATTCGACCATGCTGGGATCTGGGGTCAAAAATAAATATTTCATTTTGCGCATTCTCTAGGCAACACACCCATCTTTGCATATTTCAAGTTTGAAGCCATTTCGAAAAAAAAATGTAGGACTTGAATCGAAAAATGTCAAAAATAATTTTTCAAAAAAATTGAAATACAAAAGAAATGACGACATACACAGAAAAACACCCGCGAACGACGTTTAAGACGCCAGAAAAAGTTGTGGTTTGCCTTTCATTTGGTCACAATTGGCTGAAAATGAAGATAATTATGACCATTTCCAGTTTTGGGCAAAAATTGGAGCAGCCAGGAGCAAATATCAATGCCCCTCCTTCATAGCAAATATAATTAATGCCTGTTTAAATATTTAGAATGCAAAATTTGAAGTCTCGCATAGAATAAATTTTGTTATTTGTTCCATGCCTACTTTATTTCAGGACTGTAGATTCGGGGTCGGAAATAAGAAATTTACAAGGAAGAGTCAACTGGAAGAGTAGCAAAAACATTCGACGCGCCACCAGAAATCAAAAATAATTTTTAATTTTTTTTTGTCATACTTTTATTGTCAAGTTAAGGTAAGACCTTAATTTGATATTACTAACGTAGATTTCGAGGGTGAACGCAAACCCCTGCTTTAAAGTGAGGGGGATTAAATTTAGCTGGAAATAATTAGAATTTCACAGAACAAAGGTGGTTGGAAAGAAGGATCCACCCTAGTAAACAAGCCTAGAATTATTAATGTTCACACAAAATTCATGCAAGACACTGTATCCTTGTGCAATGATGACGTTGTGAACAAGGTGGTGGCATACGAGATTTCAGATCTTTCTCACATGCTGATGTAGAACCTATTGAAAAAGAAAAGACACCAACTACGCGTAAAAAGATAAAGGGTTAAATTTATTGGAAAGT
>JABUQX010124905.1:10000-12500 GCA_015478945.1 Trachelipus rathkii | reverse complement strand
AATATATATTTATATATATATATAATTATATATATTAATATGTTATATATATATATATATAATATATATATAATATATATATATAATATATATATATATTAAACATGCATATTTATTTATATATTATATATATATATATATATATTGTATATTTAAGTGATTAACTTCAATAGAAATAAAAAATTAAAATAAAACTATATATATTATGAAGTTTTTAATATATTTTTTTTCAATTTTCAACAAACTATTGCATTGTTAACCCGTTAAGTCCTAAGTAATTTAGTTAGTAAGTTAATTAATTAATTTATTTAGGTTATTTAGTGTTGACTGTTTCATTGTGTCGTAGGGGGACTATTAGGCCCTAAATTTTAAGATTTTGAACCCAGAGCTAGGGCCTAGGGTTAAAAATTGAAAATTAATGCCAGATGCGGACTAATTATATATATTGTTTTTGTACATTGTCGTATAATAGATATGTTAGGCCAGTATTTGAATACTGTCTACAATTTTAGCCCCCTTGTTAGAAAAGAAATAGATATGCTGGAGAGGGCGAAACGTAAAGCAACGAGGAGGGAGATATTTGGCTTTGATGATAAGAATAGGCGTGAAGTTGTCTAGATATTCTTATTTATTATTTATTATGGGTTGTCTGGGACATTCTAGAGGGGCCAATGCGGCTTCTTAATTACTAATTTTTATTGGTTGACTGGGACAGTCTAAATAGAACCATGCGGCTTCTTAAGCATTATTCTTATTTATTATGAGTTGACTCGGACATTCTAGAGGGGTCACTGCGGCTTCTTAATTATTATTTTTAATTATTAATTATATATTATTGGTTGACTGGGACAGTCTACATAGGCCTATGCGGCTTCTTAAGTATTATTCTTATTTATTATGGGTTGATTGGGACATTCTAGAGGGGTCAATGCGGCTTCTTAATTATTTTTCTTAATTATTAATTATTATGGGGTTGACGGGGACGTCTAGATAGGCCCATGCGGCTTCTGAATTATTATTCTTATTTATTAATTATTATGGGTTGACTGAGACATTCTAGAGGGGCTAATGCGGCTTCTTAATTATTACCTATTCTTAATTAATAATTATTATTGGTTGACTGGGACAGTCTAGGTAGGCCCCATATGGCTTCTTAATTATAATTACTATTCATTAATTATTATTAAATATTATATTTTTCTTAATTCTTAATTTTTATGGGTTGACTGGGACACTCTGGATTACATTCTGCGTCTTCTTACTATCTCTTTATATATATATATATATATATATATATATATATATATATATATATATATATATATATATATATATATATATATATATATATATATATATATATATATTATATTATTAATATATAATATATAAATATATATATATATATATTATATATTAATATATATATATATATATATAATACCGTATATATAACTTAATTTAGCTTTTAATAATAATTAAGTATTATTTATTAAATTATTTTGCCACAACTTTTAAAATAGTCCATTTCCATTTTGATTTATATAAAATGAATAAATCACTTAAAAAATAATACTATAGCGAACTTAAAAAAAAAGTGTTGACAAATTATACTTTCGCGTGACGTCACGAATCGATAAAAAAATCAAAAAAAATCAAAAAATAAAAAAAAAATCAAAAATGATTTTTTCTAAAAAAAAATTAAAAAAATCAACCAACCATGATTCATTTGTTCCCAGGCTAGTTCACAAGTTATAAGGATGGCTTTAGTTAAACTCGAGAAAAGTCTAAAGTCCTAAAAGACAATTGGAGTATTTTCTTTACAGGCGAATTATATATATATATATATATATATATATTATATATATATAATATATATATATATATATAATATATATAATAATATATATATTATTATATATATATATTATATAATATATATATATTAATATATATAAATATATATATATATATATTATAATATTTTATATAACGAGCCAAATGAAGATGTCGGTGAGTTTTACAATTCTTGTTTGGAAGTTGACGAAGATTATTTAATCGAACAACCTCTTCCGAATCATCTAAGGTGCGCCTCTCACATTCTTAGTTTAACTTGTACTACTGATGCGAGAACTGCGCTTAAAGGTTCTTTTTCTAAACTTTACCACAGTGTATTTGGCAAGTGTTCAGCTCTTTGGAATTTATCTGGACGTCCTAAATCTGCTGAAGCAATTAACAATATATTTCAATGTCAGTTAAGACTGCCATGATCCAACAAGATGGAACAGCCTGTACGACAGCGTTCTTCTTCTAATACAGCATAAAAATGTTATTAATGATTTGATGACTGCATTGCAGCTCCCGTGCTTCAAAGACATTGAAATTGAATTTCTTGAAGAGTACATTTTAGTATTTCAACCAATTGCTGTTGAATTAGATAGGCTACAGGGTGATAAAAGCTATTTTTATGGAACTTTGCTTCCAATATTGCTAGTGATTG
>JABUQX010124905.1:0-5000 GCA_015478945.1 Trachelipus rathkii | reverse complement strand
TTTTGGTAGACGATGATCTTTCTGTCCCTAATTCTTCTAATATATTTTCCACTTCTTCTCCTAGGAAGAAGGGGATAGTATATAGCTTGCCTATACAATTAACCACTAATAATGCTTATGTATGTGATACTGAGGCGATGATCGACTCAGGAGCGACTAAGAGTTTGGTGAAATATTCTTTCTATAAGAAACTATGCATGGCTTTACATAAAGAAGATAGACCAAAATTATACCCTGCAGATTTAATATTAAATTCTATTTCTGGCCAATCTTTAAAGATTTATGGTCTTACTGAATTAAATTTAGTATTAAATGGGAAATTTTATCTTGCACAGTTCTATGTTGTAGATAACAACACGGCATTCTCTCAAGACGTGTTATTGGGAACTGATATAATAAAAGAGTTGCCTATTTTAATAAATGCTAAGCATGATATAGTGCATGTGTGTAATGACTCTGGAAGGAAAGTGCGTGATATACCGTTAGTTATAAGTGCTATACGTTCTTATTCGAAACATTCGGATAAACAAAACCCTTTCAATTACATTGAAGGCAGCCTTCCACAACATACACATACTACATATAGTTCACATGGACATTTACCAAACATGCATAGTCAAAATGATATTAGGTTTAAGGAAAATCATAATTTTAAGGAGAATGGCAGATCCTTGAAGGAACCCCCTCCTCCGGGCGCCTTTAATTCCCCTGATCAAGGAATGATCGGGGCTTACGGTAGGGATTCTTCTCAGAGATCTTCCTACTTAGGGCTAATTATAAAGAAACTTCTGGTACTCCTCTACGAGGAGACAACACTCCTTTCCACAGAAGGACCTTTTCAAGGCTTCACGCTGTTGGAAACTCAGGAGCACCTCTTCGAGGAGGCTCTAATATTACACCCAGAGGGGATCTTTTTCTAAGACCTTCTTCTGCTGAAGTTTCTAGTGCATCTTTACAAGATACACGTGCCGAAGGCTTAGACAGTGGTTTAAGCAATTTTAAAAGTACAGGGAATCTTTCTCTACGAGAAAGGTCGCCTGGTGCCGAAGCCTTAGGTTCACGACCTCCCCGAGGGATCTTAAGCAATTCTCGTTCGTTATTTAACGGTTACCGCGATGATAATTAATTCGAGCGCGACGCCTACGAGAGTATTCCGCGAAAATTATTATAGTCCTCTCTCCGATGAGATGGATTATATAAGTCCGAATAAAACGGGTTTAACTTCAGAAGAAGTTATTTTAGAACAAAGAAAGTTGTTGGACAACTGTAAAGAAACAGCAGCACTTCAAACCGGAAAGGATCATCAAGATTCAATCGTGTGTGTCACACCAATTTTTCTGTATATACTACCCATCTGGAGCTCACATCCAGACAATACTAAAAGGGCTAAGCTTCAAAAAATCGCTACTCTTACAGATCTTGGGATATTCTTCCTTATTTAGATTCCAGAGTTCTGCCAGTATCGCAAATGCCTTCAATGTTCCCACTCTAGACGGCAATATTGGCACAATTTAAAAGAAGAGCCCCAACGCTACAAATTACTGAATCAGTCTGTATACATATGGAAAACTTAATCCATTTGATCGATATCTACCTTATAAACACTTAATCCATTCTTCAACTTTCAATAATAGAGAGAAGGATAAGTCCGTTTTTCCAAACAATGTCATAAAGTGAAATTTCATCAGTCTAGCATTTTCCTCACGGTGAAAAACTCTGAATTTAGAACCATTACATGTCTAACGTACCTCTTCTAAATACAAAACTATAGTAATTATCTGGACAAAGTTAAATAATTTGGATGTCCAGAATAGACATATTGCTTATAATTTTTCAAAAATTAATTCACAATTTGGGACATTACATTGCCCCTCAGTACCGTTCCTGATCCGTACTAATAAAGCTCGATTTCGAAAGAAAATCTTTAGAGTAGATTCCTAACTCCGATCCTTTTTTATTCATCCTAATTCGTTTTATATGCAGCTTCCCAGCGGCCACTGATGTATCATTTACAGGCGACTCAAATTAGAGCATATTGACGACAAAATGGCAAACAGTACAGATCTGTGATCAGTTGCCTAATTCTCTCTTTAAATTCATCTTTTGAGCTACCTATGCCTCAACATACTGCTTCAGAGTGAATCAAGACGCTTCAAATCCTCTTTTAAAGAATTACAATGGTAGAATTCCTGGAATGTCATTCAATGACATTTCAAGAAGTACCAAATGTAAGATAGATTGAATGATTGTATCTTATAAAGTAGTACTCTTCTTCCAGCTGTTAAGATTTTACCGTACTCTAGGTACATTCTTCCGGTCAAAGTTGAGTCTGATATCCATGCTTCTCCTCCGGAGAACATAGCTCTCATCACAGAAAGTAAAAATGATTTCTTAAATTCTGGTACACTCTTCTTTGGTAATACGTTGTCTACGTGCACTGACGGTAAAATATTATTGGAATTAGTAAATTTAAGTGCTGATACTATTAACTTTGATAATCACACTTATCTTACAACAGCTTCTCCATTACTTTACAAGCAAAATGAAGCCTCTGCAGATAATGATTTTATAAATGCAGTTACTACTTCCAAAAATCTTTCTGACTCTCAGATTAGAGAAGTTTACCGTGAAATATTGCTTTCAGAGTCTAGTAAAGATTCTAATAAATATGTATTGAACAATAAATCTCAATTAGAGGAGATGTTGACCTTTTTAGTGAAGAATAGAGATTCAATTGCTCTGGCCGATGATCCTGTTGGACTTTGTAAATTGAATAAATTTTCCATTAAGCTTATAGAAGGCAGCCCTTCGTATGTCTACACCAGGCCCTATAGATTGCCGCACAAATACATGGAAATCATTGATGAATGGGTTGAAGATAGTTTAGAGAAAGGTATATTTACTCCCAGCTGTTTCTGCCTAGTTCGTCCCCCCACTTCTTATCTTTACCGAAAAAGACAGCGAAAAATGGGAATATTGGTCCTATAGGAAACTCCATTAAGTCGAAAAATCAAAACCCAAGGAATATCGCTTAAGGAAACGTAGATTGCAGAAAACCTTGTCGCTCCATAGGGGGCAGTCCGACGCGCATCTTCTCCAGCTTCACCTTCCTAGTGGGTTTTCACATTCTTAGCCTCTGAGGATTCTAGACAACCTAACCGCCTCTCTACTACTAGAGGGCATTATGAGTATTTAGGATGCCCCAAGAACGAACAAATTCCAACTCTGGTCTTTCAAAGAACAATGAAATGCTTTGTCAGGTTTTGCTAGGTGTTTTTGTTTTTGTTCATTGTAGTATGACAATAACTAATTTTCAAGTAAGGATATCCCTACTTATTCATCAACCATCTCCAAAGGTCTTTAAGCTGAAAATAGCCAACCTTTAAAGTTAAAAGCTTGAGAATTATTATTTCTCATGTTTGCACATTACACCTTCTTAGGCTTTCCAAAATTAGTGAAAGGTTATTCGGACCAGTCAATTAGCAAGATTTAAAAGGTTTCAAAATTCCTCAGAATGTCCATGAAGTACGAGCGTTGCTCGGGTTCTATAACTACTTTAGAAATTTAATTCCCCGGTTTTCTATAATTACGCAGCCTCTAACTCTGTTATTAAAGAAAAATGTTCCATTTTCTTGGCAGTTAGAGCAACAGACTGCATATGACACTCTGAAGAAACTTTTACTTATGGATCCTGCCCTTTCCTTTCCCGATTATACTAAACCTTTTATATTAAGTACTGACGCGTCTTCTTACGGCGTGTCACGTGCTGTTCTATCAATAATGACATGTAGAGAAAAACCCATTGTTTATTCATCAAAAAGTGCATGAATAAGCAGAGTTAAATACGTATAGCTGTTACCGGAACAAGAACCTTAGCTATGTTCACGTACATGAGTCTTATTAAATTTCAGAACCATCATTTTTGTATCCTTTAAAAATTTATTACTGAACCATCTGCCTTAGTTCATCTATTTCGTCATAAACAATTGTCTGGCAGATTAGAAAGATGGAATTTGAAAATTCAGTCTTTTAAGCCAGAAATCATTTATAAAGAAGGTAAATTAAATGTCGTTCCCGATTATTTAAGTAGAAACCCTGTTCCAAATACCGGTCATCTACCTTCTTCTGGTGAAGAAGAGGAAATCCTTCCCTCTTCTCCTTCGAATATCACTTATTCTCGTGAGACCTCTTCTCCTTCTCGTATAGGTTTACTTCGTCAAAATCCTATTCCCCTAGCTTTCGCTGATACGAGAATATATCATTTTACAAAGGATGTTCTTTTCCATGAACAAAGAAGAAATCGCGTAGACTATCAGAAATAATAAATGAGATTGAAAATTCTCCAGTTCCTGATAGTTGTCTTCCTCATATCATTATCTCATATCATTATAAATGGTATTCTTTATTTCATTACGAAAGAAAATAAGTATTTGATAGAAATTCCTGATTCATTAATATATACTATAATATTTTTGAATCATAATACATTATCTGCTGGTCATCCAGGTGCTGAACGCACTGAACGTCGAATTAGAGAATTATACACTTTCCCTAGGCTTTCAGCTTATATTTCAGTTTTTCTGTAAACAGTGTATTTCTTGTATTGAAGTAAAAGGTTCAAAACCTCATCCAGTAGCTATCAATTCTTATCCTCTTCCCTTCTTACCTTTTTCTAGGGTTCATTTGCACATTATAGCTCCTCTTCCCTAAATGCTAAAATATTTCCGGGTGCTCAGATTATATTAGTTTTCTATCAGTATAGCAGTCGCTAACTCACATAATTGGAACTTTGCCCTGTCTCAATCGTCGGAATGCATAGGTTGTAGGCCTGAAAGCTCTTTTGCAAATTAAACTCAGTCATCTAAATCATTCTGTTCCAGAACAATTTTAGTCAGTGAAAGCAGTCAACAATCGAATTTACTTCCCGTCTCCTGCTACATTGAGTCTTGTGTAAACTTTGAGACATAAAGAAACCGACTATCTTGCCGTCTCGACATCCC